>JAZGTI010011048.1:2891-16202 GCA_036877585.1 Botia kubotai
GGATTTCCCATGATTCAGTGCAGCTCTGAGGGGTTTTACCCTTCTGATCTAGAACAGATGTGGCTGAGAGATGGAGAACCCCAGAACATCTCTCATCCACCCAACAATTACAGAACCAACCCAGATGGATCAATAACTCTCCATTTATATTTATATTTATCTTCTGGAATGTCTGATTACTCGTGTTGGGTAAACCACTCATCCCTGAACAAACCAGTAGTGCTCCACCTGTCAACAACTGACTGTTATGAGAGGACAGAGTATAAAGGTAATACAAAACCAGAAAAAACTCATCTGTAGTCTAATTCAACAACCAGAGCGAGCACTGATTTAATGTTGTATTTACTGTAATTTTGTTCAAGAATCTTTAAGTGATAATATGAAGATTGTTCTTGTGATCTCTTCATTACTGGCTCTCATCATCTTGATCATCGCAGTAGCGCTTCAGTGCTTCAGTGAGTTTAAAAAAAATATCAAACTTATTTTTAATACTTATTGTCTGCTTTATAAATTTCTTTATTTACGTCTCAATATTCAAATGTGCTTCTAACACTCCTTATATGGTACTGTTACCATATAGGGACTGTTACCATATTACATATATTACATATTACATATACAATACTGTTACCATATTACATATATCTTTAATTAGAATTAAAGATATTTAAATTAAAGATATATGTAATTATATACAATTATAAGGTCACTTAGCAGTGGACTGACAAGTGCTTTTCTCATGTTTTTCCAGGAAGAACCAATCACCGATCACCTGAACAAGTCAGTGTCACACCTGAGTCTGTCCTCCACTCTCATCTGCAGTCAGAGGTGATTTACTCACTGCTGGATGATCATCACCCAGTCCCATGCAGCAACAGCCCTAACCAGAGTCTAATCACCACCAGCACACTAAATACTAACTGAAAGCATTTGATAAAGACTGATGTGAGAACAGAAATCAATGGGTCTGTGGTTCTATGTGTAATTGAATAATGAATCTGTTTTGACATGCACATGTTGACATCATCAAGGGATCATTCAGGACCTAGTGACTTTTGTCACAATTTGTCCTGTGATCTGCAGTTTTAGAAGGTCTTCTTTACTTACAAAACACCCCAGTGAGACTAGTACTCTGGTGAAGATGTGGCCCACACATTTAAAACTATTGTGATGAAATTTTCTTCAAAAATTGTTTACATGATGTAATGTAAAAATGTATTGCTATGCATCCTTAGAGCACCTTGTACTGGCTTTTGTTCATTTGCTCTGTAAAAGCAATGTATTAAATATAACCATTGACACACCGATTGAGGGAATTAGATGAGGTACCTCTTTAAATTGACTCCTTGCGAGTGAACACATTCACATGTTGATGGGCATTCATTGTATTTACACTGGCCTGTTCTGTTAATTTTGTTACTAACATAAGGTCATAATGTAGGAAATCATCAGAATCTGCATCTCCATCTTCTCTTCAGGGAAGTCCACAAATCTATCTAGTGTGTTTTTACGCCACCTACTGAGCTGCAGTGTGATCACAGACACGCTTTAAATCCTAAATATTTAAATATAAAGTTTGCATTTATATAATCCTATATATCACATTTGTCTTCATACTATGTATACAATATGTTTTATAATAACGTGTTTGTAGTTACTTTCTAAACTTTGAAGATTTTTATATTCACCACAGTTTTTATATCAAGTATAGTATAATTTAAGATGCCCTGTTTGAGCGTTTCATTTATTCATAGTTTTATTCTCATAGGTTCTAATATCCTTCATTTGCTGACATGCTGAGATGATGTGCTAACCACATTGTGGTGATAAGATGAGGGATTTCCTGCTAACAAGCTGATCTATTCATAGTAAATGTTTAAGGCAGCTCGCCCTGAGAAAGAAGGACATTTTTTATTTTATTTTATTTTTCTGAGGTTGCATTAGGTAAGTCAATTTTTCACAACACTGTCATTCTCTTTACGAGGTACATATTTATCAAGCAGACCTTAATATACATTACAACATCTTTGCCTGCAATACACAATGCACACCATCAGAAGGCACTCCGGCCTCTTTTTTATTTATTTTTTTTACAAAATTTGTATGTACCTTACAATTTGTTATAGTCGTGTACAAATAATTTTTAACAGGTAACAGAGCCTGTATTTTTGCAGGGCAACCACACAGATGGAATACTTAAGATGGAAGTAATCAGACATTTATTTTCCCCAAGTGAGCTAAGCAGGATCCACTAGTCTGACCAAGCATCTCTGAAGCAGCT
Organism: Botia kubotai; assembly: GCA_036877585.1. Taxonomy (NCBI): domain Eukaryota; kingdom Metazoa; phylum Chordata; class Actinopteri; order Cypriniformes; family Botiidae; genus Botia; species Botia kubotai. The sequence goes on from JAZGTI010011048.1 coordinate 5,173, forward strand.
TAAAAAATGGCTTTACTCCATCCAATACCATTCCTCTCTTAAACAATGCTAAACCTACTTAAAACCACTTCAAGGCCCCTAGACCAAATGACCTAGGCGACCATCATGTTTGATCATTGTCTTTAAAACTCTCTTCAATGTGCATAACACAGAAAACGTGGGGTAAACGACGCCGAACTTCATCATCATTGAGTAAGGAGCATGACATTTTGAGGAACATCTTAAAAGAATCAAATGAATCGACTTTGGCATCGTTTGTGCGGAGCATGCGCAGAAGGCACAGTAACGTCACTCATGACTCGCACTGAGAAGCTCTGGAAGCGTCTAGTGTGCCAGGCAGGCGGGCAGGAGTTAACCACATGTGGATGAAAGGAAAACACGGTCAGTAGCGCTGCGATGAGATCGCTTACAACTAATGTATGCTGTACAATATTCAAATTTAAAGTTACAAGAGATTTGACACTAAGATTTAGAAGAAAACGTCAGAAAAGCTATTTGAACTGACACCGAGGCCACGTCAACTTTGGCTAGGATACAGTTAGCTCGTCACAATGATAATTTCAGCATTTATTAAGTGAATTAAATAGAACTACAATATATAAGTGTTATTTCATATATGATGGTTAAATAAGACCGTTAGCTCGTTTTGCTTGTTGAAGTTTATTGTGTTCTTTGTTGGGCAAATGAATCAAATGTTTCCTGTGTGACTAACCAAACAAGCTGGACACATCATAAGTAATAATCATCCCGCCATAGTAAAAAATGATTTTTAATATGTAGAAATTACGTGTTATTTAGCCCACATTAAGTACGTAAATGGTTGATTAATATTTTTATAAACAAACAAACAAGTAGTCAGTTAAACTACAGCAAAGAAATTCAATATTATGCTAATTCAATATTATTTCCTTTATTAAAGGGTGTGTTAAAATGTATTTTGAGCATTAATATTTATTTACACGAATGATGGTAAGGTCTACAGACTGAGTAGTTTTGGTCATAGGCTAATTTTTCAAACACTTGTAATGTATTTAGCGCGCCAATCTGACGTTCAGTCCCGCCGCCTGAACGTTTAGCTTTGTTAATCGTGTATTTAATCCTAATATGACAGTTATTGAAATGACTGTTGAAACTTAACAGAACATGAGTGTCACCGTAAAATGACAATTATATTTTACTAAATGAACTTGTAGTGTATACGTTTCTGTATTTTTTATATTTATTTTTGCATTGCGTTCTTTGACATGCGAGACGAGTTGTGGTAATGAATATCAGATAATTCAATATGAATGTAATTCGCGAAGGCTTTAATGTAATTCCCTTGATATATAAAAATGCTTTAAAGTATTTTAATACATGTTGCACTGTTTGTACACGTTAAAATCTTAGGCTTTACATTCACAGGCGTCGGAGCAGGATTTCAGCTGAACAGTTAACAATGAAGAAGGAAATAGCAGCGGTAGTATTTTTCATAAAGCGATTGATTAAGAAAGCTGAGAAGTTGGACGCAGAGAAAGTGGATCTGTTCGTGGAGCGTTTAGCAGTTGCATTACAGGAGAAGTACAAGGGTCACTGGTATCCAGACAACCCCAGCAAGGGACAGGCATTCAGGTACAACCGTGCTGTGTACTGATTCCCTGATCACAGAGATTTCATATCTTTATGTACAATATTATATTTGTGTTGTTCGCTTCTTGTCAGAACATGATGTGTAAGATGATTCCCCAAGTTAAAATGTACTACCAGGGTCTTTTGTGTCATGTGCAGGTGTATCAGAATAAACAGGTTTCAGAAGGAAGATGCTGAACTGCTTCGAGCTTGTGCTGAGAGTGGAGTACAATACAAAGCCCTTGGTCTGCCTAAAGAGCTCACTCTGTGGGTGGACCCTGGAGAAGTGTGTTGCAGGTGAGCTGTTGCAAGCCTTGAGTCTTAAACAAAATGGACAACATTTCTTAAAGGGGTAGTTCACTCTAAAATGAAATTTGGCGGTTATTTTACTCACCTTCAGGACATCTAAGGTGTAGGTGACATTTATTCCTCAGTTAAACAGTAAAGAATAATTTTTAGCTGAAACGGTGGAGCTACATGCAACACAAAATGAATCCCTGTGACTTCTGACAACATATTGAGGTCTTGAAGCGAAATGATCCATCTGTGCAAGAAACTAAACATTATATACAACATTAGCAGCAATCCATAGCTTCAGGCAACTGATTGAGCTGTTATGTAACACACAATGTATCACAGTCCATCAACAGCCGCAGTTTCAGCTAAAAATCCTTAGTGTGTAAAATATCCCTGTAATATTATATATGTGATACTGTGCTGGGTTGTTTTGTAATGCATCTGTTTTTCTGAAACATCCACGCAGATACGGCGAAAAGAATCATGGTTTCACTGTAGCCAGTTTCTCGAGTGATGACGATGATGATAAAGAGGATGTGACAAAAAGGGTGACGAGCGCTGTGGAGAGAGTCACGTCAGATTACCATTCTGGATCTTCCTCTGATGAGGACACCAGCTTTAGGGAGCCCCAATTTACCCCACCCTTCTACAACCAGCCTCCATACCAGGTACACAATGTTCTGAACACTTGAACCACCTCAGCTGTCAAAGATTTTTTGCTGTCAAAACTATTATACATTTGATAGAATCCATAGAGGTGAGCAAAACTGGCTCTGCCCAGTTAATACCCCCTGAATAATTAGGCTGTGTCAATATAATAAGTAACATATTTTAATGCAGTGTAAGTTGAGATTGAATCTTTGGAATATGTTTTGTGATTAATTAAATCACAATAATTCTAATTGCCTTTTGCATATCTTTTTTGTGAAGCTTTTATATGCCAGTGCTCCAGTATGGCAGCCTGTACCAAGGAAGAAGTTTGGGCCTGGGAAGGGGCACTACACCCCACGGCCACACTACATTCCCCGTCCCCCTTGCAGACCTAACCACTCCTTTAAACCACACAACTGGGTCCAGCATGGTTACCGTAGCAAGCACGGCTACTGGGGCAGTACTCCCAACCTAGCACACCAGCTCCAGTGACCACTGCAACTACAGTAGTTAATCGGTGTCAGTGTGAGGGCTGTTTACTTGGAAAGTATTTTTTGAAGTTACCACTAAGATGACTGACCAAAATTTTTTAAGATGTATTTTTGTAGTTCCATTGTCACTTATTTAAACTTGTGACTGGTCTAGTTTTTAAAGATAACAGTAACGGTTTGCACTTTAGATTATTTGTATTAGAATTTGTATCGTACATTGGATTAGAATATTTCAAGTACTGCAATTTTTATGGTAATAGTAATATGTGCTGTATTTATGGTAAATGGGATCATTTTAATTTGATAACACTTTACATCGTTTATTCTTATAGTTTCAGTGACCAAATATTTTATTTATTCACAGTAAAATATTATGTATTGCATAGACCACTTAAATTATGGATAACATAAAGAAACATTTTCAAATATAAAACGTGGAGTGGACTTACTGTTGTGATAATGTTTGTAGTTTTGTTACATAACCAATAGGTGGCAGCAAAATATTATAACCCCTTAACTGCGCACTTTGAATTGGGGATATCTAACAAGGTTTGGGCGTAAACATTTGTAAAGTACGTAAAGAACGTAGGACAGTACCTTTTTTACATCTGTTCTGTCAAGCAGCGCTTTCTACGCCATTTTCAGATGGATTATTGCCTATGTTTAAATGTACTAGTAGCTCAAATTTGCTTCTGAGTCAGTAAGTTCACTGCACTTGCCACACCTTCCCTAAGTGTGAGCACAGCAAACTGCTCACAAACTCTGACCAAGTTTAAAAGGAAATGTCTACACTTTATAGCTATCAACCCCACCATTATAGATTTAAAGAATTGCCCAATAGTGCACTTTCTCCACACCCTTTTCTGTTAGTCTTTATTATAGCGTGCATCCTGTCGCCACCATGTGCTTAACATGTCACTGATATATAATACACTGTTTATTGTCTGCTTATTTAAAGAATGAGCGAAGCAGGTAGAATATCAGAACAAGTGTTTGCTTATGTAATCTAAAACTATTTAAATATTTCTACTTCAATTCACAGTAAGTGTTTTGTAATACTTGTACTACACCACTTTCTGGAATTACACAGGATGAAGAACCGATGACTAAAGGATTTTTCAACAGTGCTGATGCTGTAACTGTACATATTCTCTATGCAAAATCACAGTACGGTAATAAATCATGATAGATTTATGATGCAGTTTAGTGCTTTAATAAACTAGAGGCCTCAGATTTCAGGATCGAAAACGGAATGGAAAATCTAAAACCTAGAATGCACATTTTAATATATGGTGTGGTGTATCCTCTTTGTAAATACGTAACATTGTGTGATAATGCTTAACTGATATACATTTTTGTATCATCATTTGAAGGATTATATTTGGGCATTAGTATATTATTAGGGTCATCTTAAATCTGCCACTGCAGACATTTTGAATGCAAAAGTCAGTTTATGTTGACTTAAATTATTTATATTAATTTATATATAAAGTTTTAGAAACAGGTTATTTACTAGTATTGCATAGTGTATATACCATTGTCACTCTTTGTTTATCTATTGTTTATCAGCACAATTATTTTGTGGTCTTGTGTTGCACAAAAAACTATACATATAGATTATATATCCCACTACATGCTTCCTTACTCAGCTATAGTACATCTGAAAATAAAATACGAGAAATTATGTCGGAACTGACGTCAATTCACGAGGACGAATGATGTGGCAAAAAGCAAAGGGCGAATCGCAAAGAACTAGTACCCTTCTATTGTCATGGATGGCAGCATGTACACTCGCATTTACCGTATTAATGTTCCTAAACATAAACGATATTTATTAAAAAAAACTCCTGTTTTGCAGCGGTAACATTTTAATGTCCAACAAAATAAATTCCCTCTTCCCCATACCGTTTCGTATCCCTCCGCCTCTATTGAGGTCTACGGCTGTTTCCGGTGCGCTTCTCCACCGGACGGGTTCCGCCGCCATTGCAGGTTTCTAGAGTTCCCTTCAGCGGCGATTGACATTCTGGAGTTGAAGCGCCTCATTGACATTCAGCGGGCGACTAGAGTAACCTAACACATCCCCGGCTCATCTCCCTTCCCCAAAAAGCGCAAGACCACCTCCATTCATTCCCGTCTTTGGATCTGGAGTAGTTTAGATCAGGAATCAGAGAGGACAGCGAAGAGGAACCACCTTCATCATGGCTCAAATCCTGCCCATCAGATTCCAGGAGCACCTGCAGGTAAACACAACGTCGTCAAATGACAGTCACTATGGATTTGTTGTCAGCTCGAAATGAGAACATTAGTGTGCTTTTAAATAGACAGTCGTAGTAAAACCCCTTTTCCCGGCGAATAAGACCTGTCTTCACCCAGTAGCAGCAGTAGTAGTAGGGGAGTTAGCTTAGCTACAGTCGGTAAAAACAGCAGAATGATAAATATACGGCCTGTGTCACGATTCCATGTTTGCTGTCTTACCAGGCAGCATTTTTGGACATCATTCTGAGCAGTACATTATGAAGGATTTGGTGACGTTAACTGGATGTAAATGCAGTGTATTGAAATTGTAACTTAGCGTAAAAGGGTTTGTGATCTGAAGGTTGAATTGGTTGGACTAAACAATAATGTAAGACAATGGGCAACTACACTTAATACTAACCAGGAGTCTTGTCCTCAAACTCTATACGAAGGTATAAGAAACACAACTACTAAGATAAACTAAAAAGGGCCACTTTTTATTTGTTAAAATAATAACTCTATACAAATTCATTCAATATTGTTTTATGTCCTCTAAATAATCATAGGGCAGGTTTTTGAATGAAACGTCGAGATTACCTGCGGCAGGTAGCAGGTGTGAAACGCCCCGCCTTAAGACGTGTGCGTGGTCCCATGATGCCATTGGGAAGCGTCACATTATACCTGTGCAATTCTGTTTTATTTGCCCTTAACTGATTCATTGCAGTGTACTGCTGACACTGGCAATACCAGTCTAGGTTCCTAACGGTGTTAAAGCCTTTTGGTACTTGTTGTGATAATAATAATAATAACATGTTGTTATGAAGAAAAACTTAAACGATAAGTTTATCATCACATTGCATAATAACTATCTGGGAGATGTCTTTTATTTCAGTTTGGAAAACACTTTGTGTTGGTTGTTTCTGTGCCCTTGACACAAGTCATTTTACATGACAAACAACCCTGCAAACCTATTAACTATTGTTAAACATCATATGTACACAGTAACTGGCCTGTAATGGTCTTTGTTTATCATAAGACATACTGTGCATTAGTACTATTACACCTAACCTTCAGTGTTTCTATTGTGGGTCAGAAAAGGTGTCATTAAGTAATGAAGTCATATACAAGAGAATATGTTAGAGGCTGCAGAAGTTTTTGGCAGACTGATTCTAGAGCAGTGCATAAAGCATAATGGAGCAAAAGGGGCCTGAAGCCCTCTGGTGGTATTTTCAGTTTATGAAATGTGACTGTGGAACAGCACTTTTCCAGTGAGTTACCAGCTAATGGTCAGGGTACAATATGAGTCGGTGGCATAATGTTGTAAATAGTACAAGAACAGGCTGTTCTGAAGCCCTGCTCAAGTTATTATTGCATAGAACTGTACAGCTGGATATTTGGGTTTGCAAATGAAAAATCAGATAAACAGTAACGGATGTTAGGATGATAGGAATATTTACTGAATTGGGGTCTAGTCACCAAAACTGAATCCATATGCACCTAGACTGGATTTAATAATGGTTTGTGTATGTTGTTATGCACTATGTACTCTGTACTACATCAGTTCACATTATTTAGAAGTGTAGATAGATTTGTAATGCTAATTTTGCTAATAGATACATTTCCAAGCTAATGCATAATTTAAAAGTGTGCAAGAGCACTGGGCCAACTTGTTTTTAGATGTTCTTACCCTTATCAGGTAAGTCAGCTTAATATAACATGATACAGTGCAATTGTCTATCTAAAGCAACACAAGTTGTAAAAACCAGGATACCAAGATTCTTTTAAGTCATGTATATGCTTTATTGTAATGCAACATCAAATATTCTTCATTATATGTTTGCAGCAAGTACATTGAAATGCCTACGAGTAATTCTAATGTGTAGCCAGAACAAAACAACGCAAAGTAATTTGGTAATTGTCTGCAATGCATTGCTTTTGAGTAATTTACTCTGATTATGAGAGTAACATTTAGCAGGTTACGAGGGCAAGTCACCTGATCTGCAGATGGAAAGAGTGTGTGTTTTATGTTTTATGCCAGTGTGATGCTGTTTAATACATTACCTGGAAGCCCTGCAAATGCATTTGATCTTTGAACTCTAACCTGCTGATCTCACATGACTGTCTCGTGTAGATGGAGATGCGCTGTCCATTTTGGACAGTTTGACACTGAATACCCCTGCACAAGACTCCTAAATGAACAACAGATGTGTTTCAGGGTTATAGTAAGGAAGCTCTATCCAGTGGAAAAGAAGGGCTGCAATAAATTTGTGTTTATCAAAATATGGCAATATGCATATATGCACACCACAATGGTTTGCAATAACTGTGTGATTTTAATACTTCCAAAAGTTATGCATGGTTACTTTTAGTTCAATGCAAATTGCAGAGAGACTGCTATTAAAAGTTGTAGTGATGCTTTTTTCTAGAAAGAATGGTAACAATTGATAATAATTTTAATTGATTTTACAAATTTAAACCACTGTCATATTGCGTATCACATTATTAAGCAAGATATCGCATATGTGGAATCAATGCATCTTTTTTTTTTTCTGTTCTCCACCTCACTGTCCACACTAAACCTGCTCAGCTGGTCACATGTCACATGCAGTCATATGGTTGCAGCTCCTAGCATTTGATTTAGCTTTCTAGACAATAGGTCCCGGCTTCCTGTTATGGAGGCCGATGGCAGCGCGCTGCAAGCCTCAGCACATTATGTATCCTTTCACACTTTCCTCAAGCTTCTGCTGTCCTAGAGCATGAGGATTTTGTGCTGAGCAAGGTGCCATTTTTCCCGGGTAGAGAAGGAAAGGGGTTAAAGCGACACAGAAGGTTCCTGTGTAGAGAACTACTACCATTGTAGTAGAGAAAAGAATGTGCTGACACCTTTAAAAAAAACACAAATTTATGTGGATTCAGAGGCGCTTGGGCCTTTAAGTATTAGAGAAGTTTCTTGCACTTGCACTGATTTGTGGAGAACACAAGCTCACCCATAAAAAAGTGCTTAAACCTTTAACACTCAGTTTAGATTAGCATGACAGAATTACACTCAAGTTAAAGTCAAGTGTCTTAAGCTGTACTGAGAAATGTCTCACAGTGATGCTTGTATAAAATGGTTAAAATGATGAAAAAATGATGACGTACCCTAGCAGTATTTTTCTGCATGCATGTTATCTTGCCAATATGAAATATGTTAGGAATGCAAGTATCACATGACTCACTCTGATACCGTTGTTTTTGTTTGAGAAAATCTCACAGTGTTGTACTTTGTCAGACAGTAACCACAGTAAGCATGATTCTGCTAACGGGTTCCTCTACCTTCCTCTGTTCGTATTGAAGTCTGTCTTTCCTCTTGCATGTTGTTTATTTTATGCCAACTAGTGGTACAGTTTACAGCATTAATCTTTATCTAACCGCCGTTAAACAAATAGTATAAAACAGGAAATATACAACAGGAGAGTGATTGACATTGGAGCTCTCAAAGTAATGACATTTAAAAATCAAGTTTTGTTTATACTGGGTATTGTTTGGTGCAATTGCTATTTTTATACAAGGTATATATGAGAAATTGCTTAGACATCATAAATAATACAGTATAAATATGACTTTTCATTTATAAACAAGCATCTTCAATGTCAGCCTCTAAGCTGAATGTTTTTTCCTCATGGAAAAGCAGTTTTCCGTGTTCTATATTCAGTTATCGAGTCAAATTCCTGACACAGGATAAAATCAATATCACACAGATATCCACAATGTTCCAGAAAGGAACTGGCCTGCTGTTTTTTGTATTGTTGTGTAGATGTTTCTTGAGTCATGCAGCATGGTCTTAAAGGCCAGACTGTGATGAGTTGGCTTATGGAGATGGCAGTTAGCGAGCAGGAGTTGTGTGCTGTGGATGAATCACACTTGGCTCAAGGCTAACATTACAGCACTGAGTGTTCTCTCACTCATGTTTGCTTCACTGTTACTCTTTCTCTCTTACTTTACGAGAGCTGGCAAGGGCAGGGTTTACTGTCAGCCAATGAGAACAGAGCTCAGCACTGATGTCATAATGTGTGATGTCATCTTGAGATACAGGATAGAGTAGGAAAGGTCAAAGTTACGTTCGTGAGTTGGCTGCTGTTCAGTCAGTAGCGAACCGTTGTGTTTGATTGTTTTTTTTATTGTCAAAGAGGTTTTAAAGCGTCTGTTTTGTTTTACCAGAAATTTTGAGTCTTCTCTGAATTGTTTTATTTATTTTTATTTTTTCAAATTATTTGGATTGTTTCCGCTAGTATTTGAATAACTGCTTGTTAGTTGAGAGATTGATAATAGTTTGTGGTGATGTGGCATTCTGCTCCGCATGAGAAATGGAATGTGGGTGTGGCCACGGGCGGGACCATGTTCGTTCCTCATTGATAAAAGGTGCTGCTGGTTTCGTTAAGGTCTTCCTAGAAAATGAGATTCCTGTTTCTTGTTCTTTGATTAAGCATGAGAAGTACAGCATGAGATAGATACAACAGTACATTTGTTTGCTAGTTAATAATTAGCCATTTAATGCAACCTAAAGTACAAATCCTCTTGTTCTAGAGCACCATGTAGGTCATACATTTAGGATTGAACCTACAACCTCTGCATTAGATGCCCACCTAAATAATCTCATCTGTTTTATAATATAATGCTGAGTACGTATTGGGACTTTCTCTGGTGATCTGTCTGTTTTGGTCTGCCGCCTCTGTATTAGAGATCTGTCTGGTGTCTGATAAAAACCAAGGCTGGGTTTTGGCTGCTTAACAATAATAGTTACAGCTTCCCCCTTTTGACCATTTGACTTCGTATTAGAAAGAAGAAGAGTCATTTTAAAAGCAGCTGTCAGTTTAAGAGAAAATGCCTGAAGTTAATATGCCTCCTACACCCGATCAGAGTTCTCCTTTGCTCCTGTCTGCACCCATTTCAAACGTAAGTGTATTTTCAGATCTTATGTTACTGCATTTGGTTCTTAGTCATATAGTGTGAATCATGCATTCTGAGACAGACAAGTCTGAATTAACCATTTACTGTTCAAGAAAAAGTCAGTTATGTGTAAGTGTGAACAGAGGATTGTGTTTGTTCCTGCAGTACATCTTTAAAACAAGATCTAACCATTTTTGTCTGGGTTAATGTAGCTCAGACTTAAGCTGTCTTAGTTATTGGATTAGACATTTAGTCTTGTTATGGGTGGTTTAGGTCTAATAACATAAACTTCAAGTTGAGAATGTCTTTAATTAACTGAAACCCAACTGGATTCTTGGTTTCAAGTAGACCTGTGATCAGTGTCCAACTCCACTGTTGTCAAGAAAGCATAACCTGGCACACTTCTTTATGTGGCACTACTGGTAAATTTAGCAGGATCATCAAAGCTTTAGTAGGTCTGGACTGGGATCAGTTTCAGCACATAAAATGTATTTTAAAATACAAGCTAACTAATTCTTGTAATGAAAGTTCTCAGGTACTGAGACAGTTCTGTTTAAAAGATTTTTTCTTGAATTCATGGTTTGGACATTATGTTCCTATGATTATCTCAACAAGGTCTTTTTACACAGTGAAGCCATTTGTTTGTCTCGGTGACATGACATTGTCAGCCAAGCTGGTGCAGTCCAAATGGTTAAATATTGGCATTGAACATTTACATTTACATTTAGGCATTTGGCAGACGCTTTTATCCAAAGCGACTTACATTGCATTATACTACACATTGATCACTATACATTAAGTATGTGCAATCCCTGGGAT
>JAZGTI010011049.1:0-17032 GCA_036877585.1 Botia kubotai
TGTGTTCATCTCAGGGGGAACTTGGAGAACCTGGACCACAAGGTACCAAAGGAAAGAAAGGACAGAAGGTATGGAAGAATAGTTCTCCTGTTCTCCAAACGTCCACTAGACACATGGGATGATATCACTGACCAACCACTGCTTTTAAATCTGTTTAGGGAAAGAAGGGAGAGAGGGGCGAAGCTGGAATAACAGGGTATATTGTAAGTAATACTGTACAGAACTGTATTCTGTTGTTATTGATTTTGTGAAGTTTGTTACAGAAGTTTTTTTTTTTACAGACTGCATAACAAAAAATCATCTTATTTATTTGTTTATTTTTGCAATTCATATTAAATGTTTACTTTGGTTTCATTGAGCATTAATAGTTACTAACCACTATAAATCCATAAATCATTAAAACTGTGTTCAAAATATCACAGAAGCCAAATTATGTTTGCAACTTTTATCAACTAGCCCAAAAGTCATACTGGCTTCCGAGTTAAGAGGTAACATTCTCAAAACGTTGGCTACCATTTTCTAAATGTTGTCTCAAAATTATAATAAAAGATTCTTGCAGTAACTTTTTTAGAATGGTTTAATCTTTTACATCATATATCACACATATATCAAAAACATTATTGTTACGTTGTTAGCGAAATGTTTTAAAAACCAACACTAAACACCAAACAAAATCTTTCCATATACAGGGGCTGCCTGGAGTCAGAGGAGCTCAAGGTGTCATAGGAGCAATTGGTCCACCTGTATGTTCTGAACCATCATTTTATCCTTTTTAACATAGAAAAAATGATAAATTAACTGGTTGGTCATTTTCTGTGATGAAAATTGTTCTTTGTTTAGGGAGAGCCGGGTGGTCTTGGGTTCAGTGGATCACCAGGACCACCGGTAGGTTACCAAAGGTTTTTTTATTTCATATTGTCTCTCTGTTCCACCATGTTGTACAGTAAATTGACCTTTGACCTCTCTGTGCAGGGGCGTATGGGGCCGAGAGGGTTAAAGGGAGTTCCAGGTGTCAACGGGCCTCCTGTAAGAAACATGATGAAGAATATTTTGGGGTTTTGATAAGCTCCACTAGAACCAGACCTTGAAATATGAGTAAATTTTAAGTGACGGGAGTGTTTATAGTGAATATGATTGTTTGTTAGACTATTATTATTCGTGGTTATTCATCCACGTGCAAATGTTTTATTTGAGACATTTTAAGATATGATTTTATTGGACACATTTCTAACGTCATTGCGAAATAATTAAAATGTTTATATATTTGGACTGTTTTTTAACGTTAAAAAATAAATAATGCTGACTGTTTTATTAACAGGGACAGCTTGGTGAGATAGGACCCAGGGGACTGCGGGGTAAACCAGTAAGTTATTTAGTTTGGTCTGTATTCAATGTTTCTTTAAATGAGGAAATAAATGAGGAGAGCACAAGCAGAGAGAGAAGGACGCTGGAGATATGAGTCATGTCAGATTGTCATGATGTGTTACAGGGAGAAGAAGGTCCACATGGTTCTGTTGGTGTTCAGGGAGTTCCTGGAGAACATGTACGATATGACCCATAATGCATCTGGATCTATTGACATCAGCAGCCTCACTTTGGGTGTGGCTTTTAAAGGGACAGAGTCATTTTTTTCAACCTGCTTGGATTTGAACCCTGTCATCCCATTCTTAAAATGATCTAATATAATATTCAATAGTATTTTCATCTAACAAAGTCTAATGACGTTTAAAGTCGCAAAACGTAGGCCTCTCTGTCGCCACCTCTGTTTAAAACATAAAACTGCAGCTTACTTTACGTACTTTTTATTAAGTATGTTGATGTCAAATTAAGCCAGACTGACATTTCCCGAGAAATCTGACCTGACACCTTAAATTATAATTCATTATTATAATAGATTATATTATAACAGATTAATGTTTATTGTTTTTAAAAACGTTACGGATCGCAGCTTTGATTGATCTTTTCAGGGCAAACCAGGGGCAGAGGGACCACCGGGTCCTAAAGGAGACCCTGTACGTGCATTTTATGTTATTTCATAAAAGTATATAAACTACAATCATATTTTGCAGCACATACATGCATAAGTCCCTCATACATCTCAATTCAAACAGGGAGATAGAGGAATTGAAGGAGCCATTGGAGATCCGGGACCACCGGGCCTTAAAGTACGTCTGAAGCGTGTTTTTATTAAAAGTAATAAATGATACATGTTTCAGATCTCTTTATACTGTAGCGTGCTTCTGTGATAATGGAGCTATGTGTTTTGTCTAAGGGTTCTGATGGACACGCAGGAAAACAGGGACCCTCAGGTGATCCAGTAAGATTACCTAAACCCGCTCTTTTAAACAATTACTTATGTCTGTGGGCTTGTTACTGAATTTTGAACACTGTTTAAGAGGCGGCAGGGAACGTTTAAGAGACAGTTTTGGGATGTTTATGTTTTTTCTGTCTGTAATCGTCAGGGTTTAAAAGCAAAGAGTGGCACGAAAGGAGATTTAGGCCCAAAGGGAGACAGAGTGAGTGACTGATGTCCAGATTTAAGACTGTAGAACTGGAAATTAAAGGAGCATTGAAAGAACTAATCTGTTTTTTTGCATCTGTGCTTCCATGTTGTCAGGGACCGCCGGGGCTGCTGGGTAAACAAGGTTTCCGAGGAAGAGGTGGACAGTCCGGCATGCAGGGAGAGACGGGCTCCATCGGTCTCGCTGGTTTACCAGGGCCCACAGTAAGTAATGACTGTTTTTACCTGGTTACAGACCGGCTCATTGACAATCAGCTGCTTTGTAACTGTATTGCTTTTTGTTCAGGGGTATGATGGACCTGTTGGAGATCCTGGGAGACAGGGACCAGATGGGCTCAAGGTAGGTAGAACAGAATTTAGGTAATCTGCAGAAAGTTCTAAAATATAAATGGCCGGTAGTCTACAAGAATGACGGTCACATGACTCGAAACAAACTTGGTGTACCAGAACTACACTGTTGACTTTTATGAATGGTATCTTCAGGGAGATAAAGGTCCTCCTGGTGTCCACGGTGTTCCTGGACCACGCGGCGATAAGGTGAGTGGTCGATGCTCAGCACGTGTTTATTATAGATGATGTACATTAGATACCACACTGTACATAAACTATTGAAATAACAGCGTGTGTTATTTTACTTCAAAAGGGTCGAATTGGCCAAGCAGGGTTTCCTGGTTTTCCAGGACCATTGGTAAGTTTAGTGGTGATTTTGGGAAGTGCAGAATTTGACCATAAGGGGGCGCTGTAGATTTATGTGATAGGTGATTTTGTTTATCTTGTTTAACAGGGAGAAATGGGAAAATCAGGGGAACCAGGACCTGAAGGAGAGCCGGGTATTAAGGTTCCCTTGTACATCAGATTATTACTTTTAAAAAGCCAATTCATAATTAGCCTCTTAATAACTGCAAGAAAGTCATGCAATTACCAATAAGGTTAATTAATTAAACAAGTAATTAATTAGTTAAATAATTAACTCAGTAAGAGATTATTTTTTTCAGTTAGAACAGAAAGTCTTCTGAACATAATCTTCAGAGAATAATTGAATTGATTAACGCACCATAGCAACCTGTTGACATGGTTTTATTTTGCTTTGAGACAGAGTAGACCCGGAGTTCCAGGAGGAACTGGACTGAAAGGGCAAAAGGTACTTTTTCTAACATTTAAACATTCCCGGAAAGCTGCTTTGTAGCACATTGTGAAAAGAACTGATAGATATGTAAGATATGTTAGCCTAGTAGTATTGTGTTTAATTATCATACACAATCATACACGGTACGTAAAAAAGACAAATAAATCTTGACTGCCAGTAATCATCATGCATTTTTGTAAGCAAAAAAACATCTTTGACATTTGAATAACTGCTGTTGTGTGTAATGTGTCATTTCTGCCATCAATATCATCAGATAAACCCTTTTTTATAATAATTCTTCCCCTTTTCTTAAATATTACTACCTAAGCTTGTTAGCAGACTTATGACCGTTCTAAGCTAAATTATTATGGTTTGCTTCTGTGTTTGTCATCATTTGTAGGGTGTGGAGGGTGTTTCAGGGAATCGAGGACAGGATGGGGCTCATGGTGCACGTGTAAGAGTCACACACACACGGTTTCATTTTAAAGAATGCTGATTTGTCTCCTTCATTAACCTGTAAGAGTTAATCATGTTTCAGGGATCTGTTGGACCTCCAGGATCAGATGGCGACAGAGGAGCACAAGGGCCCAGAGTAAGACCTCATCTGTGGGCTGTAAGGTTTTAGTTTGTATAGTACCTCCATGGATCAAGCCTGAGTCTCTGTTCCTGTGTTGATGTGTGTGCAGGGTTTACAGGGAAAACCAGGAACGCCAGGAATCCAAGGTTTTGTTGGAAAAAGTGTGAGTTTTGTTTTCCTTGCATGACTGACAGGGTTTCCGAACTCTTCTGTCTCCTGGTTATGTAATTCCACATGCTGTGGTATGTAAGCCGTGAAATTCATGGTTTGTCAGTCGTGAAACGTTTATCTAATGTTTTGACACTGGATCAACAACATGCTGTAAAATGACTTTTAAAGGGGGAGACAGGGAGCCGAGGTCTGGCTGGCAAACCTGGAAACCCCGGAATCAGGGTAAGAAATGACATCATAACATTCCAACCAAATGTTTTATTAGAAGTTAAAAATGACAGACCGTTCCTACAGAGCGAGCAGACTGTTTTTTGAGAGCTATTGTTATTAAACTGCTTTTTAAAGCAGTTAGTTGAGTTTTCAATAACACACTGTGTCTCAGGGCGTTAAAGGCAAAGACGGTTCGAGAGGGTTTCCTGGACGTCCTGGAGACAAGGCGAGTGGTTCATCATGTGACACACATGCATACGACGAAACATAACACAAATAAACTGAAATCATTAGTAGCCACATTTAACAGTGATCAGATCAAACACAGAAGAAACGAAACGTTCTTCAGTCTGTTCTTATAAATTCACATCCAAATACACTTCACAGTCATTTTATTTGTGTTCAGGGAGGAAAAGGCCCAGAAGGACCAAAAGGAGAGTCTGGTCCAAAAGTACGTGCTTTCTATTTTCTGTTTTATCTTGTATTTTAATTCATCTTTAGGTTCCGGATCTATTGCTGAAATGTGTTCATTTACTATCTGTTCTGTTTTATTGTCTAGGGTCTTCGAGGGGTTCCGGGTCCGAAGGGTTACACCGGACCCCCGGTAAGGATTTGACACGCGCATGTTTTTATCATCATCTTTCCTTCAGTAAAGCAATAACAATAATTTTACAGTGTGCGAATGCATTGAGTATTGATGAGAATGACATTATTAATGTCATTTTAAAAGGGTCTGCAGGGAAACATAGGCCTATGGGGTGAAATGGGTCGACGGGGGCCAATAGGAAACCAGGGGCCCCAGGGACCTCCGGGGCCACATGGAGTGTCAGGTTACCCAGTAAGTTTTTATTTATTGGAGATGAGAGTGGATTCAGCAATTCGGCAAAGCTTCAATCTGTAACTTTTATGGTTAAAAATAAACGTCAGTTACTGAGGAAGTAAATGACACGTGACCTTATCTTACCCTGATTCACGTTACGTTTCTAATAATGATTTATAATTTGAGCTGTCGGTCCGATTTCCCGGAAAATGTAAGTTTGGCTTTATTTAACTTCAGCATACGTAATGAAAAGTGCATGAAGTGACCTGCAGTTTGATGTTTCAGACAGGGATGGCCACAGAAAGGCAAAAATGAGGGATTACATCTTTAATCTCATTGTGTCTTTCCTGCAGGGTACAGATGGACCATCTGGATTTTCTGGACCTCGAGGAGACAAAGGAAACAAGGTGAGACCATTTCTCGTATAATCGTCCTGGGCTGTGTGAAATCTTTTTATATTTGTGTGTTTATATTTGCTGTGGCCCTGAATGAGACCTTTTCTTTGATGCTGATTGGCTGAAGGGATTGCGAGGAGCTGCTGGACCTCCAGGAGCTGCTGGTGTCGATGGTGAGGAGGTAGATTGCTTATATATTGCTTATATATTTTGATTATATATATATATATATATATATATATATTGTATAAAGAGATCGTTCACTAAAAAATGTAAATTCATTATTAACTCACTTTCTGACTTTCTGAGTAATACACTAGCCACCCTTTACTATAATGCCATATGATGTTATTTTGTTAACAGGAAACGCTCTCAGAACATTGTTCTCTAAATTTCTCAAAGTTATAAAAATGCTTTTGCATTTTTTTATGTTATATATCACATATATGCCAAAACATTATTCTTAAGTTGTTAGTGGAACGTTTTAAAAATGTTACAGAATTAAATAAATGTTTGAATAACATTTTAATAACCAAGCAACATTAATACAATGTCTAAAAACCGTTCTTAGAACTTTCAAACCTTCAAATTGTTAGCTGGGTTATACAGAGCATAATGACAGAAAGATTTCCTGTCTATAAATGACTAAATCTGCTTTAGTGTTCCTGCACTTGACGGAAAGACATTTACTGTAACTTCTCCCAAATATTTGGTTTAAGGATTTCCATCATCAGGTTAAATAGATAAATAACCCAAAAATGAAAATTCTTCCATCATTTACTCACCCTCATGTCATTCCAGACCTGTATGACTTTTGCTTCTGAAGAACACAGAAGAAGATATTTTGAAGTACGCTGGTAACCAAACAACAGTGACACTCAATGACTTCCATTGTATGGACACAAAACCACTGAGACATTTCTCAAAATATCTTCTTGTGTTTCCCAGAAGATAAAAGGTCATATAGGTTTGACATGAGGGTGAGTAAATGATGGAAAAAAATCATCATTTTGGGGTGTACTGTCCCTTTAAGATGAGTCATGCTTTTTTTAGGGTCCAGTGGGGGTAACTGGACCAGTTGGACCTGCAGGAATCAAAGGACTGCCTGTAAGTACTGATGCTCTGACACTGTGTGTTCATTATCTGCATTGCATACAGTATGTAGAAGAGTGTTATGGTGTTTTATGTAAATGATACACAGGAGAGAACTGTCGGTTGTAGGGCGAGAGGGGTAAAGCTGGGCCTCCTGGTGATCGTGGCCCAAAGGGCTTCCAAGGAGAGAGAGGAAATCAAGGAGCACCAGGAGCGAAGGGAGCAATGGGGCGAGATGTGAGAGGATCTCACACATAAACTTGTGTTCTGTCTCTGTTATGTGTCTGATTGTTGGTCAGGTGTGTGACAGGTGTGTGACAGGTGTGTGACAGGTGTGTGACAGGTGTGTGACAGGTGTGTGTGGTATGTAATGAGATGTTTTGTTCTGACAGGGGTTGAAAGGGTCACCAGGGCAGAAGGGCGACAGCGGATCCCCTGCTCAAAAAGTGAGTTTGTACCCAGCTAACAATTTTACGTTGTAAGAACATTTCCATTAAGTAACAAAAACATTATTTTGAATGTTCTAAGAATGTTCAAAATGTCGAGTTTTTATGATGTTGTATTAATGTTGTATTGTGTTTTTGCTTGGTTAGTTTGAACGTTATTCAAACGTATTAAAATTTGTAACAGTTTTAAAATATTCCGAATGTATTTGTGAATAATCTATTTTAAAAGCTCTGCTGACGACCTAAGAATAACTTTTTGATGCATATGATCTGCTAATGTAAGTTTTAATAAATGATGACAGAACTTTTAGAGAATGTTAGCCAGTGTTCTGAGAACGTTCCCTACTCGCTGTGTAGACAGAGTTTGTGCAGGTGTATGAGAGATCTGTGTAATTGTTATCTGACTGTTCTCTGTGTTCTGATGTCTGCTCAGGGTCAGTCAGGTGCGAGAGGTCACTCTGGTTTGACAGGACGGTACGGGCCGGGAGGGAACATGGGAGAACCAGGAGAAAAAGGAGACAAAGGTCTACATGGACTTCCTGTGAGTACCACTATATATATTCACAGAAGACATGAAACCCATTGGGCAAGAGTAGTGGAGAAAATAATCTATATTTATTTTGTTTATTAAATTCAGCTTCAGATTTTTAATGAATGTATTTTTTGTGGCTATTATAGGGGGACACAGGAACCAATGGGCCTGAAGGTCCAAAAGGTTCTGTTGGATTACCGGTAAGACCCAGTATCCAATATGTTTTTTTTCGGTGGATGACTGACATTGATACATTGATTTTATCCAAATTTAGGGTTTGCCAGGAAATAAAGGGAATGCTGGACAAAGAGGTCGACGTGGGTCAAAAGTATGTTTCTTATTAACTGTATCTAACTCATCCGGTATATATAGCTTAACCCTTCTTGTCATGATGGGTAAAAACCCACAGATACGTCTCTGACTAATAAGAGTTTTTTATTTTTGTCCCCTGTAGGGAGAGTGTGGAGATGAAGGGAACTCCGGGGCTTCTGGGAGGAGAGGACCGATCGTAGGTTTCGACCTCTTTGGAGCTCAGAATTCATGCACTGTAGAGTAAAAGCTGTCGGGACCCTTAACTTCTGTTGTTTACAGGGCTCTGTAGGTGTTAGTGGGAAGAAGGGAGAATCTGGAGTACACGGCAAAAAGGTGAGATCATACCTCACACCCAAAACCAGAAAACAATTGCCTCTGTGTGTGTGTATATATATATATATATATATATATATAAAACGACACACACATAGTTAATTATATATTAGAGATATATAGAGCAGCAGTCACGACAATGGTGCAGAATATATATAATAAAACACAGAATAATAATACAGAATTTGTTTCGTGTAAAGTTACTTAAAACTGTATCTGTTTTTTCTTTCATGTGTGCTCGATTTCAGTGCTTTGTCAAAAAATTATTTAAAAGAATATCGAAAGATGATGTTGATATTTAGCATGAGAGAAGTATTGAGCGTGAGAGAATATATATATATATATATATATATGAGTATATGTATGATTGATATGTGTATGCATCTGTTCAGGGGTCACCGGGTCAGCCAGGATCTGTGGGTCCTCGTGGAGTGAAGGGAGGAACAGGAGCTAATGGACCTCCAGGAGGAAAAGGACACAAAGGTCAAGCGGGGTCAAAGGTCAATATAATACAACACAACTTAACTGTGACAAGAATGACAACATATGTGTTTAATACGAGAACGTGTTTACTTATTATATGTTGAGATCTGCCTTCAAAAATAAACAAACAGAGTTGCTTTACACAATATAACACACAACAACAATACACCCAGAAGAATGATCACTTGTTCCACACAGGGAACGGACGGTTTTCCCGGAAGAAGAGGAACTAAAGGTGTTGCAGGAAAACCGGTGCGTAAAGCTTCCTGCGAATATTATTTCATATTCTGTCAACACAACCGAATAGAGAAGATAACGTTAAAAAAACATTCATTCATTGCTTATGGTTCATTTTTCTGAAGGGACCTCAAGGGCTGAAAGGAAAACTTGGCAAATCTGGTCTTCCTGGAAATCCAGCAAGTGTCTCAATAACAAATCAACCTCCAGATATTACAGCCTGTTTTAGGAATATCCCAAACTTGACTCTTCTCTTTCACACTGTCATTGAAGGGACGCAGTGGAACAGACGGCCTGCTGGGAGTGATCGGTACTGAGGGATACCCAGTTGAGTATCTGTTTACTTATTTACTTAGTAACTCAGCTTTTATTAGGGCATTTATTGTTTGAGTTGTCTTGACTGAATTTTAGGGTTTAGTATTTAATATGTTGTTTTATATATATCTTGTTGCAATACGCAAGAATCGACTAGCCCTGGTCACTAGATTTTCACATTTCCCAGTGCTTCCCTGTGCAAACCTCACTGACACAATGCTAGGGGGTTGCTAGGGGGTTGCTAAGGTTATTTAGCACAGATGTAAACATCTGCTACCGCGCTGTACATGTTGAGTGAATGTTTTTACTAACTTCCAGGGTGACATTGGATTCAGAGGACCTGTGGGGAGGTCAGGTGAACCGGGCAGCGCTGTAAGTGAACTCTCTTTATACAGACTGTTTGAACGGTCTGTTCATAATAAGATGTGGAAATTTAATTGAACTTTATTGATCGCATGAGAGAACTTCAGAACCGGATGTCAACCAAATACATATTTACAGGGTGTCCGAGGAATACCAGGTTTGCAAGGGAAGCAGGGACTACCTGGAGCAAAGGTGATCTCCATGACGACTCTTAAAGGAACAGTTCATTTAAAATGACATTTTTCAATTTTCATAAGTCAATTTTGTTCACCACAGGGCTCTGTGGGATTCAGAGGTAAATCAGGAGTCACTGGGCCTGTAGGACCGAAGGTACAGTTGTGACGGGGGCTAACGAATCAAAATCTTTTGCCCAGTTTCAAATCTGAGTAGCTCTGAATTGTGTTTTTGACATGCAGGGAATTCCAGGACTTGATGGTAAAAAGGGAGACGATGGTCGGAAAGGACCAAAGGTCTGTAGCGCTGAATCAATTCATTCCCATTTACTAAAGGCACTGACATAATATACCTCAGCTGTCTTATCATGTTCACCATTGTTTATAGGGTTATACTGGTGTCATAGGATTACAAGGGCCTGTTGGGCCATCAGGAGAGAAAGTAAGTTCAAATAAAACACAGGAATCATAAAGAGTCCGTTTGTTTTGTTTAGACTTATTAATACAATTCTATTGCACATCATTCAGGGAAAACGAGGTGCTCCAGGATACAAGGGCCGAACTGGGCCAACAGGTGTACAGGTAAATAACTGCCGGCAGTATTTTAATCCCCTGCTCGTGTACTCCTGAACCTACTGATTATAAGTCTCAGTAAACAGGTTTAGATCCAGCTAACAGGAAACATTCTCAGAACGCTGGCTAACATTCTGTCAAGTTCTCTCAAAGTTATCAAAAAGCGCTCTTGCCGTAATGTTAGTAGAATGTTTTTAAACGTTATATATCAGATAGTAATACAACATCTACACAACTGCATGTTTGACAGTAAGGACTGTCAAGAATAACATTTTTTACGTTTTTGTTACTTTTGTTAGGGTAATTGACCCTACCCTTTTGTTAGGGTAATTGACCCTACCCTTTTGTTAGGGTAATTGAATAGGGTAATTGATTAGGGTAATTGTTAGGGTAACGTTCTTACAAGCTAAAATTATTAGCTGGGGAGCCTGTAAGATGGACCTTTATTTTGTGTTTGTATATTGTGTGCGTTACTATGGGTTACGGGTTACCTCACTTTCTGTTCTCTCTTGATTCACGAGTGTTTTTGGTTGCAGGGTGAAGCTGGTGCTCGTGGTCCTCCAGGAGCTCCAGGACTCCACGGCACACCTGTATGTAAACACATGAACCGGCTTAATCCGCTTTAGAATGAGGTCAGACATCAAACTGATTCTCATTTGATCCACAGGGTCCACCTGGCAGGAAGGTGTGTACTCAATGAAACGGCAGGTGTGATTATGTCATTTATATAGCTCTTGTTATCGCTGACCTGTTCCTGGATCAGGTAGGTGCTGATTAGAGTCACAGTCAACATGATGTGCACTGGTCCCAGGACTCAGACATTACAACACAAGTGTGGATTCATAATCAGTGTTTATCAACAGGGCTTGAAAGGGCTTCATGGGCTACCAGGCAGAAAAGGTGCTAAAGGTCAAAGGGGACGACCTGTAAGTGAAACACTTTTACTGCATGTTACTTCACACACCAAAACTGTTGCTACATCCTTATCATTTTATTCCCTCTTATGAGTTTACGTGTCTTTAATAGCTGTCCTGTAACCATTGTCTGCCCAGTGAACAAATTTAGGTTGTAATGTTTTCCTAACGTTTCCGTTAAGCAACAAAAATATATATTAAGAACATTATTTTAAAAGTTCTAGGAACGTTTTAAACCTTCCAGTTTTGTAGACATTGTATTAACGTTATTGCTCGGTTATAAGAACGTTATTTACACTTTTTAACATTTAAATTAAAACCTTCCACTAACAACTTGAAAATAACATGTTTTGATTTGTTATATGAGAGAATGTTTTCGATAACTTTGGGAGAACTTTTAAAGAACGTTACCCACTGTTGTGAGAATGTTCACTGTTAGCTGGGTATTTATAGCATGTATTCTGTTGCCAGTATTTGGCTAAAATTGTGTTCCGTTATGATGGACCATATATTGTAATATTAGAATAAGACTAAAACTAGCTATAAGAAATTTTGGAATTCTGTTAAGTAGATTATGGAATTCTCTCATTATATGTTTATTTTCTCATAAGGGAAAACCAGGAGCTAGCCATCAGACACGAGGACAACACACTGCAGCTCCAGCACAGAGAAGAGGATCACAAAATGTTGGTACAAACTGAGACAATCAACCCTGGTTTGTTCAGCATTGAAACACACTTTTATGGTCCACAACATCTAGTCAGAATGCCAGTGGAATAGAGTGTCAGGAGATGATTGGAGTTTAAAAGGAAAATGTTTTTTGTATTGACTGTAAGAGTGTTTTTGACATTCTCTTAAGAAAGCAGCATTATTATCCAGAAAGCCTCGCTTTGATGAGACTGGGCAAGATAGGCGAGCACACAGCTGGTCTCTGGGTACTGAGGACAACCCTGCAAGCAGCTGCAGAGAGCTGAGCTTCATCCGTCCTCCGCTGAGTGATGGTGCGAATCTGAACACAATTCAGACTGTAATATTTACATGTCTATCCACACAACTAATGTCCAGGGTCTAGCATCTTAGACTTGAATCATATTGTAGATATAAGTTCATTACACACAGATGAATCGAGCTACATGAGCGTCAGTGTGTTGTGATTGTATCAGATCTGTTTCACACACAGTGTGATTGTAATGATGACGCTTCTGTGTTTGCATACGTGGGTAAAGTACACTCTGATGTTATCTGTTACTTCGTTTTTTAAACCGCTTAAAAGAAGATTTAGCCTCTTGCATAAAAAGATAGAAATCATTTTTTGTTGTCTTTCTTGGTGCTCCTTCAGGTCATTACTTTATTGACCCTAATCAGGGATGTCCGTTTGATGCTCTCCGTGTCTTCTGTAATTTTACTGCTGGTGGTCTAACCTGCGTGTCTCCTGTCCAGTCTAATGTAAGAGATTTCTGCTCCCGTCAAGCTCCCCTGATTATTTTACACATAAACTTTTTACTCTAACAGAGAACGTTCTCAGAATGTTGGCTAACATTCTCTAAAAGTTCTCCAAAAGTTGTCTCACGGTTATCAAAAATGTTCTTGCAGTAACGGTAGTAGAACTTTTCAACATTATATCATATATATCAAAAACGTTATTCTTAAGTAGTTGATGGAATGTTTTAGGAATTAAACATTACAGCATTAAACATGTTTGAACAATGTTCTTAAAACCAAGCAATAACATTTCAACTTTCAAAATAATATTTTAATGTTTTTATTGTATAATGGAAATGTTAGGCAACATTCTTACAACCTAATTTTGTTAGCTTTTAAGATGCCCAAATGTGTGGAAAGCAATGGAATAATATGAGATTAAACATAATATTATATTTGTCGTCTTGCTTTTGTAAGATTTCGGGAATCTGGCCGTCAGTGGACGGATCTAAGACGTGGTTTAGTGAACTTCAAAGAAGCTTCAAGGTAAATAAACTCACTGCAGACAGTTTTACCATGAATTCATCTGAATTAAGCTGCATGTGATATAATGACATTTCTTGGTGATTTCCTGGATGGTGGAAGTTGATTGTTCTCATCGACTGACTGCTGTCATTCACAGTTTGACTACAGGGATCTCCATGTTGTCCAGCTGAGGTTTCTGGGGCTACACAGTAACTCTGCCACACAGAACATCAGGCTGACGTGTCCCAAAGACCACAAGACCACTGAACACGGGGCTCAAACCAAGAGGATGTTACACTTACGAGGAGACTCCGGTGAAGAAATTGATTCATCGCATGTCATCATATCTAAACATGGGTGTGAGGTAAACAAGCTGCCGTCTGTCATGGGCAAATAATTGATATGCAAACATTTGTGAGAAACATTTCCATTAAGCAACAAAACCGTTCAAAATTGTATTCTGAAAGTTCCACTAACAACTAAAAATAACATTTAAAATATATTTCTAACATTAACGTACTGCTAACATTACTGCAAGAATGTTTTTGATAACTTTGAAAGAACATGTTAGCCAATGTTCTGAGAACATTCTCTGTTCGCTGAGTTATAATGTAATGTTACAAAATGTTACAATTAGTTTTTTTTAAATAGAGATGATTGTTAAATTATGAATATGGCGCAACTTGTAACACAGTGTGTCCTATTAAATATAAGTGACCGTTTTATTAAATGTTCTGACCTTTATGTTTCTCACAGGTAGTGATGCAGGTGAGGATTATGGGAAATTCTGAGGTCCACAGAGGGGACATGAAACTCCTTCCCATAAGAGACGTGTCTCTGGAGGTCAGAGGAGAGACCTGGGAAGGAGATGTGAACATTGTTCTGGGACCATTATGCTTTTCATAGTCTTCTTTCAGAAACAGACGGAGCTTCATGCAGAAAACGTGATGAATGTGTTGTGCAGGTGTGCGTTTATGATAAACGTCAGAGTTTTCATTTTATTGTGTGTGTTATAAAGCTGGGTACATTAACTAATGATCACAGATAACAGCCTGAGCTTCATATGTTCTGGGCTTATTTTAACAGATTGTGTGAATAGACTGAAAGTGGTGCAATATTTATGTGTGTGTGAAAACCGAATGTCATTTTATTTACTCTTGTGTGTCAATGGGTTGTATTTATGATAATGTGTTATTTATGCAAGGTTATACGTTTGTATTGGAGAATAAGTGTTTTTTAAACGAAACCTACATGCAGTTTTTTACAGCCCGCGCAATTGCTTTAATTTCTTTTGATTTTTATTACAATTGATACTTCAAACGAAAAGAGCACGGCTCATTTAAATATATTCCTTCTCCATCTCCTAAAGAAATGTCCTGCTGTTTTTTGCCACCTCTCTTAATAATGCAATAAACAAACCACAAATGACCAGATACATTTGTTCAGCTCGTATTCTTTCTAAAGCTGTTTTTGTATGTTTCATTAAAACGAGTTTGTCACCGTAGCGAGAGACATCAGTTACAAGGTCAAAAATTATAAGTTTTTATTGTCCATACGCAGGTGAAAAATACAACGTTGTCTC
This sequence comes from Botia kubotai, assembly GCA_036877585.1. Taxonomy (NCBI): domain Eukaryota; kingdom Metazoa; phylum Chordata; class Actinopteri; order Cypriniformes; family Botiidae; genus Botia; species Botia kubotai. Next base: position 15,123 of record JAZGTI010011049.1, read on the forward strand.
TGAAAATGACACGTCACAGGCGTTTCAGAATAATCCTGATTAACAGTAATTTTACCGTAATTGTACCGTACATCAACGTAAAAGCACGCAATTAGCACAAACATGCAAGTATAAAAATGCATTAAATCTTTTATTAATTCTAAATGATGTTTAAGATGCAGCACACCCTGCACAGCTCCTACAAACTATGTAAAAGGTTACAAACTGTTCGCTCGTCACACCCACAATACAGAATCTTCTTTAAAATAGTCATGACACATTAAAACAATCACCCAGACGAGATTTTCAAGAAAAACAACTGGAGTTTCTAGTTTATTGTATCTCACTTATCCCAACATAGTACACCTCGATTTTTTTTTCATTACATATAATATGTCTGTATCCCCCATTATAAATTGAGGAAGTGAGAAATCGGATAATCGATTATTATTACAAAACAAATCGGGCAACATTGTAGCAAACTGATACAATTATCAAAATTAATTAATATACTCGAATCATCGCGGCCAATCAGATGGCGTCTCGGCGCAGACCCCGCCCTCCCGGCGGAGAGAATGTTTGTGTTGATGCAGCAGGCGTGACGGCTGCTGTCACATTGAGCTCATTCATTCGCTCCACAGCACAGCGCTTGTGTTTACGGCTTATTTACCGTGCTCAAAAGCCCTGCTGTCTGTTACAGACGTGCATGTTCCGGGAGAGACGGAGGAAGTAAGTGATCTCAACGTTATTGTCTTTCTTAAACGCTGTCACTGTATTATACATCATTAAATGTGTTCAGAAACATTTCCTGGTTAGTGAACCAGTCTGGCGTGTCCACTGTAACTGTCGTTTACCGATTATTTGTACCTGTAGCTTATTTTGATTGATTCATTTGTACCCGTAGCTCATTTGATTATTTGATTTGATTTTGTGTCTGCTTCGTAGTGAATTTGTAGTGTTTTGACAAAGTACAGACGGAACTACAATAATACACATACAAAAAAACATGCAGCCAGAGGTTATGCGAATAATTATGGAAATATGTTAAAGAAACCGTTTAAATGGCTTTCTTTCATATTAATAAAAAATAATGTTGAAATGCATTTGAATGTCTTTTTCAAGAACCTCACCAAAGGTTTGATTTACTATATAAATATTTGTTTGTTTAAATATTTGCCATGACTTCATGTGCATGTTGATCAACAGATGAGTAGCATGTTATGTGTGTGTTATGCTGCTTTTATGTTGTGTTTGTAGCAGCAGGATGGAGAATGAGAGATCTGGGGTCCCACGTGGTCGCAGGGGTACAAAAAAGGCGTCCCCATCATCAGAGCAGGACGACACATGCACCAGAAAAGCCACAGAAGAGCCCATCAGCTCCAGTAACGGTCAGACTGAATCTCTGTACCGCTGGAAATTCATAACCTGTTTGGTAGTTGCTTAGAATTTAAACTTGTCATCCACGTTAAGAAAATAACTCTGCAAGAGTTGCAGTTTTATGCTTCAAACAGAGATGGCGATAGAGAGGCAAAAGTTATGGATTGCAACTTTAAATCAATATCCAAAATATTCTTATTATGAAATGATTTATTTTGTTTTAGAAGTGTAATACAACTGGACATTTTCATGGGACATTTCACGGGGACATTTTCATTTAAAAATTGATGACGTTGATAGCTGTTATTACACGCCTTTGACATCATTCAAATCTAAAAAAATATCACAGCTCCTTGGAATGAATGCAGTAATTACAGTAAAACTAGGCTGTGACTAGGTAAACGGTCGCTGTAGTAACAGTAATAGGGAGTCAACAGTATTTTCATGAGGCATTCATGTCATGTTAGTGAAAGGTTTAAGAAGAATGTTGGAATGAAAAGACTGTCATGTGATTTGTCATGTGATTGATTGGTAAATTGCCAGTCAAATTGTCT
>JAZGTI010011050.1:0-17031 GCA_036877585.1 Botia kubotai
TCAGGGGCCCTCCCCCCACTTACAACTACCTCACTCCTCAGGGGCCCTCCCCCCACTTACAACTACCTCACTCCTCAGGGGCCCTCCCCCCACTTGGGGCCCATGTAATTTAGTCCCACTTTTCACCCAACTACGACGCCCCTGACTGTAACCGCAGATGTACCGCAGTCTACCTGCATCATGTTTAAATCTGTGACTCGATTTTATGAGGGTGGATGAAGCCTTGTATTCTGAGAAGGATCAAACAGTACTCAGTTGAAGAGAAAATGCACCATCTGAATTTCATCTGTGACGCTTCTAAATGAAATGAATGAAGCACAGTAAAGGAAATAAGCAAATACATTCCAATGAAAAACATTACAGCTGTTTTCTCTATACAGCCACAAATTCTTCTAATTTCATATCAATCTTAAAAAATTGATACTTTATACTTTAGTTAGTTATACTAACTTATATATATAATAGTTATACTTTAATTGTTCAGCATGTCAGAGTTTTAATACATTTTCAGCATTTTCTAAATTGCTAGCAAAACTTTTGTGCTGATGCGTTTCTCCCGGTCAGCCTCTGAAGTGGTTGTCACATCACACTCATAACTTGAAAATGTGTTTGTATCGGTGTTTCATAGCGTGCTGTGTGTGAGCATGTGTCTGTTGTTCATTTGGTACATCAGTTTAGATTCACACGGACACATCTGGAAGCAGTTGTCACATCACAACATCACTTTCCGTTAGCAAACATGCACTTCAGGAAAGTATCCTGTGTTTCATTCACTCACTGAGTACCGGATTTGATGTTATAAGTTGTGTACACACTGTTAGTGTTTAGAAGTTATTCATCACCAAACCCTCAAACCGGGCAGTTTATATTGTGGATATGTGTTAAATGTGGATAAATGTACATGTTACCTATATCTAACATGGTAACTTGGATGTTTTATTTGAATCAGTATTTCTAAATGATTATGAGTAATTCTGTTTTTATTCCTGATGACTGTCTACGTTATTCCAGCATGATTGAAGACTGTTTTGTTCCTCAGTGGAAATCTGACCAGACAGATTTACATGGTCACTGTGGCACATTTGATTATATTTGATTGATGACAGAAATAGTGTACATTATCAAATATCTTTTGTTCACGTCATGTCATAAAGTTTCTCTGTTTTCCACTGTATTATTCTATGACATTTTAGGAAAACAGGCTGTTCTCATGTCTCATTGGTTTATTGCTACATTCTTTTGTACATTGAAAACAAAATAATTATGATTGTTTACAAATGCAGAACTGTTGTGTTTTACTGTCTCTTCTAAATTAATGTCAGGCAGAGAGAAGCTGAATCTTGGCTTAATTACATGATTAAGGCTAATTAGAGTCACATTTAACATGAGTGTAAATCAAACCGTGTGTGCATCTGGTGTGTTTTTGGGAGGTCATGTGTGCTTATGTGCACATGTGTTTATACATGTGATTGGAGCTGTTCATGTGTACATCATTATCCAGCCTGCGTGAGTGAATGCTGTGAGAACAGAGTTAAGACTTGTTTGTTATGTTCCATCTCTGTGGATTCTTTAGTAGTCACTGGTAACAAACTGAGTGTTTCATGTCACTTTACTGGTAGAGAGCTCATATTTTATCTACAGTTCGCTGGATTTCATTCAATCTTGTTCTGTCCTACATGGAGTTTTTGATGCAGTTATTTGTTTGCTCATACAGATGTCCAAATGTCTGTTCTGAGATCAGTGGCAGATACTCTTCCTAAAGTGTATTAAATTAAGTAATCCTAAAGGCCAACCTTGCCTTGTCATCATGACATGAGTGGAAGTGTCTGGCATCATCTGTAATGAAATGACTTCAGATACTAGTTATAGTGACTGAATACACTAGGGACCAATCAGATTGTCTTATTGATTCTGTTAGAGACTCTTATTATCCCATCGATCTTCAGACAAATTCTGAGGAACTCAAATTCACACTGACCGACTTATTAGATTCGTTAGTCTATTGTAAAGAGTCTGGCAACTAAGAGAAATTCTGTACAAGCATGTTTTTATTCTAATGAAGAGAATATGTGCTGTATGTAATATCTAGCAGTACGTGACAGTATTAGAATGGATCTGTAAGGTGGTTTCTCTGGTTTACACTGTAAATTAAGATGTGAAGAGTCTATTGCTGAGTGCTGGATTTTCAGTACACTATTGCTTTGTGTGCGTGCGTGCGTGCGTGTGTGTGTGTCATATTGTATGTACCTGTATGAATGAAACATTGAGTGAGGTTTTTACAATGATCAATGGTCTGTAAAAGGTGACACACATGACATTTTGCCCTCATTAAACTGCAGTTACAGCATTTGCCATCTCATACAGTTGAATGGTATTCAGTTGTATTTATAGGTCAGTTCTATCAGAACATCTGAACTCCAGTCTACAAAGTAGCTGCAGTTTATTGTGTGGGTCAGAAGCTCAGCCACATTTCATAATGATGCTGCATTTCATTTTTCTCATGTAGGGGTCAGTTAAGAGTCTCTGTTCTGTGTAACTCCAGTGAACAGTATATTTACACATCAACAGCTCATTTCTGTAGTAAAGCTGTAAATATTTATGAAGTCTGTAAAATATCTCAACCCCAGATTTAAGAAAATAAAGCTCTGCACTGGTTTCGGAGAAGAAAATGGCACAGTCTCAAATACAACAGGAAGTTGATGAGTCAAGCTGATGTCATCTATACACACGGTTTCCTGACTGTGAATCTTTTCCAGTCTTTTCATGATTTGGAAACTGGAAACCGTAATGAAAGCTGATGGGAGACACTTCATTCTGCTTCATTTTCTGTTCAGACGGATTCTGATGTTTCACTCAAATGTAAAACCGCATGAAACACAAGARAAATGTGATGTAACTGTCAAACTAATAAACAGCAGCTGGTAGTGATGTTTAGTTTGGTCTTACACAGATCCGTTCCGCTGCTTCACAATGTGGCATTAACAGCGACGTGTTTTTTTCTGCACCAAACAACACAAGCTACAAAAACACGATTTTTGGCATTTTCTGGACAAAATGTATTTGTTGTGCAGATCTCACTGCCACAATGTATTCTGGGTAGTCTTCAGGGTGTTACTATATCACGGAGTAAAAGTTCGGAATAGTTTTCAGCCTGTTGCTATACGGTTGCTAGAGTGTTGGGAAGCATTTGTCAGGGTTTTTGAGTCCTTGCTAAACAGTTGTTTATTGGCCCAGTCAGGAGAGCTCAGCCGCAAGAAAACTACAGCAAATCTGAGGTGTTTCATATGGATGTGTGTTGACATTGTCTGTTTATCCAGGTTTCGTGTCATTCAATGGTTTTAGACTCCTCAGGCTTCAGGCCAGTGGTGTATAGAGGCCAGTGTGCCATCAGTCTGTAGAGTACCAGCCCTCAGTCCAAACCCAGTCTAATGCAGAATAAAAATAACTGTTACCGGACACGTGACACCCATAGGGACAGATAAAGGTCATTGTTTATGTGCTGCATAACAACACTGGAAGTCCTGACATTTTGTTTAGCAATCCACACAGTAATAATGTTGTGGTAGTTTGTTTGATCTGGGTGAGGAAACTGTGTGTTGTATACAGAGCTGCTGACATACACAGCGTATTTTGAGCCATAACTGAAAAAACTGTTTTCATTTAACAGGCATTAAGTGAGCAAAACCCTGAATCTCTTCATATGAGAACAAGTCAGTCTTCTCGTAGAAAACAAAACAAACAGGATGCAAATGTGAAGGTGTTCCAGTAAAACCAGCCAGAGAAACCAGTCTCCACCTTTCTACTGTACGGTGACATTTAAAGGTCTGAGACGGCTGATAAAGTGACATTATCAGCTCAACAATCTGGGTGAAAAGTTGAACATGAATTTCAGAATATGTATTTGGTATGACCCTCTTTTATGCTTTAATGTATTCACGACAGCATGTGTTTGAGCTGGCATGAACTCCAAACATTCATGTTATGCCAGTGTGAAAATTCCAAAGTACATCCTGTGTGCTTTCTGAGCAGAAGGAATCTGACTTCATGTGTCACAGGTTATTTGTTTGAATAACCTCAAAATCGTGCGGAATCTGTTATTTATTTTTCATTGTAGATTGTAATCTTTTTTACATTTGTAAAACTTTTTCCAGGTTTCAATTAGAACCCAGATTTTCAATGTAATGTGAGACTTTGTATATGTAAAAGAAAGATAAAATCGATACTTTGGAATTAGCACATACAAAAGCTGAACATTATTGTTACTCCCAAGTGACAACATCATGGAATAGTTGGATTGGATCATAGTATCATGTCTTCTTATGTCTCGAGTCTTTATTTCTGTCTTTCTGCTGTCTACATTAGCAATAAAACACTCTTACACTGTTTAATGGTGACAGGAGAATCTGGTCTTATTTTGGAACACTGTGCTGGAATGTTCATAATGAAATGAAGGTACACACCAACTCCTGCTGGTTCTGCTTGTAAAAACAAACAGGTAATGAGTCCAGACACACTTCAGCGCTTATAGCTTACATCAGCAGTCTTGTGATTGGTTTCTTTGTTTTCATGATCTTTTACAACACTTATCTAGTCCTCTATCTCAAGTAATAGACGGCTGGAAATTGTTTGAAAATGTTTAACTACAGATACTAACTCATATATTGATGTGGCAGGGAGGGCCAGTGTATCCAACCGATGGATAAATTGGTCTCTTTAAACAGGTGGTGGGTGTCAACAGATCTCAGGGTTCCTCTGAAAGTCTGTTCAGCTGTCAGAAACGGGTAAATCTCTTCACATTTAACTGTGTTGTTGACATTAAAACTCCTTCTATTACAGCTGATTGTGAAGAGACGGGTTGCTGGGTTGACTTTGTTTGATGGATGTAAAGTACTACAAAGACTGTGACTTTGTAGTACTTTCAAAACATTGATTTGTTTAAGAAGTCTGATGTCATCTTGCTTAACCAATGGCATGAGTTTGGGGCGGGGCTACAGTATGTGTTTGGAAAATTAGGGTGCAGGGCAGCAGGGCTGAAATTAAGGAAAGGAAGATTTTTCCATCATTCCATCAAAAGTATTTTTGCATGACCAGTTAGCACAACCTATCATCTCCTGCTTTTCTATTGTGAATGTTCATGTTGTTTATCTGAGTGTGAATCAGACCAAATGCTCAATTAACCTGAATCTGTGATTCTGTGTTTTCACTCCTATTCTGTCACACAGCTCCAAAAACATTCTCCTTTGCCCATCTTGTCTCGTCAGACGTTCTCATAGCCAGTGAGGATGAGCTGGTCTCTCTTGAGGTTTCTCTTCATGCAGTGTAAGTCATTCCAGAATTCAGTGTTCACATTATTTTGAGGTTGGGAATTCCAAGGATGCGGATGTATGTTTGGCCATCAGATGTCATGATGAGTATCAGATAAGTTTGTTTTCTCGTAAACGCTGTTTCCGGCACCCACACTGTTACGGCTAATGCATGCGGCTGTATTTCAGTTCTAATAAAAAAAATCAAAAGTCCATCATTCAGATGCATCTGTTCAGAAGTGCTAACTTGATAACTTTTGTAAAGGGCACAGATGTACTGGGAGGTCATGTACAGTCTGCTGTCAAACTGTCTAAGGTTTTGTTTTTGATGCAGGACATTTGCGGGTTTGACATTTAAAGAAAGTGTACATGTTATTAATTCATTCTGAATTAGTGGGCTAGATCAACACATTCTACACACACACACTAGATAATCACTATGAAGTCACTCCACAGATGATGAAGAAGTTTAGGGTTGTTAGGGCTGTCTGTAATATATTCAGTGTTTCTCCTGGACAACAGTAAGATTAGACTGACATCTCAAAAAAATCTGATTCTGCTGGACAGATTTCTGTCACGATTCTGCTTGAGGTAACTGTCTGTTCAGTCATGTTTCCAGATGAACACAACACACAAATCTCCTGGGCATCCTGTAGAATTCAACCAATCAGATGATGACTTTGAAACTCCTGAAGTATGCCATATTCATCAGACGTTCAGCCAACAATCTTTGAGCGTGATGACTAAACGTCTCAAACTGTGCTCAGAATTTCTCAGACACTCGAGTCTGCGATCCAAAGTCAGACATTCCAATATAAACTCAAACATTTCTCATCTGTTATTCCAAGAGCAAATGATCTGAGCAATAAAATCCTTCCCCAGGTCATTGTAAATCTTATTACGCTACACATCTGTTACTTCTCTTTTCACAGCAATGAATGGACCACAGGAAATTACAGCTCTCGTGAGATCTTACATCTTATCTGTATCAGAGCGTGACTGGTAGTTGTGGTTTGAATGGCAGTCATGTTACCATGACAACTGTGGTCCGCTTGAGTTTCCTCCAGATGAAGTTGAGCCAGATCTAAATCTGTGTTCAGCTTTCCTCACTCCCAAAGGAGAGCCGGTGTCATGACCATCAGACCCTGTGCTGTTCTCAGAACATTCACATGTTCTTCTACTGCATCAGTCTCCTACAGAACCTCATGTTCCCACAACCACACTGTTCTATTGATCTCGTCTGCTGCAGCGACGTGCTCTCAGCTTCTCCGTAATTACTTTCATCAGACCTTCTGAGAAAATCAACTGAATCATCTGTTGACCAATAAGAATTTCAGACAGGCGATGTGAGTTCCCCGTAGTTGTTATTGTGTTTCGTGTACTTTAGATAAATCCCCCCATAAAATGACATGAAACAAAACTAACTGACTAGATACATTTTTGACTTGATACTGCAAGAGACTAAGAGTAATGCAAGAATACTTTTCAGGTCTGTATTACAGGAATCAATTACATGCAGAAGTGTCCAAACAGAAAGAAGAGCCCTGAAAAACTCCGCTCATATACAGCTAGAAAACACCACCGTCACGGCAACATGTTTATAATCACAAACATAAAAATAATCATCTTTCACAGGAAAGAAATGAGACCATTAAACTGTGACAGCAGACATGTAGCACTGTCTTATTGTTTTATCAACATAAATTTAAGCACAATAAATACAGTATGTTGACATCATAAATACAACTGGACGGCAGGAAAGCACATCACATGATTCACTGAATAATAAACATGTCCAAAGCGACACTGCATAAGAACGCGTCGTTTGACCTCTGACCTCATGAGGCACAACCACTGTGATGCAATGTTGATGCAATGCTCATGAAATAATAGGTCATTTTCTGATGAGTACCATTTCTTTAAAAAACTGAAAGCGTTTCTGTTAAACGTTCATCAGGCACTCGGTACACAGGGTCAATGGACTCAACAGTTTATGTAGTGGTTAAAGAAAGATAAAGCATTTAATTGACCTCCCTGTTTATCTAATTCTGCCAGCCACAAACAACCTCAGGAGGTTTCGAAATCTGTTCTATCACCAGATTCCCATGGGAATGGCAGACAAATGAGTTTACATGTTCGATGACAGACAGACAGACAATTATCAAAGAACTTTATCAAAACATCCAGAAGCTTTGCCGTCCCGGGCATATCCTGTTTTAGATGGATCTGTTCTGTCCAGAATTCCATGTTCTCCATCACCACTTGTTCTCATTATGTCAGACCATCTGAACAGATTTGGAACAGATTTGTTGGGGTGAGCAGTCTCCACAGAGGTGGAACTGGGGCGGAGCAGCTCTGTTTGGGCTGGTGGGGAAGTTTTGAAGGAGTTTCTGGAGGGCATGAAGGAGGTCTTACACAGCGCCCCCCACAGGAAGTGCAGAACTGAGGGGCTTAGAATGATAAACACCCAGGGATCAATGATGGAGTTGATGGACAGGAAACGCAGGGCTATGAGATCAGTCTTGTGGCTCTCTTTGGGCTTGCCCATGGAATTGATGTAGACTCGGATCTACAGAGAAGATCATTCAGAATTAATTTAATATAGATGACACAAGACAGGCAACAGTTCTTTGCAATGAAGATCAGTCAGAAACAGCGGGTGAAGAGTCTGTATAAACCGTATAAGAGCCTGAAAAATTAATCTTCAAGATTAAACAAAAACAACAGCTCAGACATAATTCAGCCCAGTTTCTGAGCTGTTTGTTTACGTCTGCTCATAGTCCTTTTCTCCTAATATTTGGTATGTTCTCTTTTTGTTTCAGTGTCAGCATGCACATGGACTCACACATCATGGGTGAGTTAATGATGTCAAAACTAGACTAAACTACCCCAGTATATATATATTTATTTAGTACGGCATCCTAAAGGTTTTCTAGTTAGTGGCCTGCTGGGATTCTAAATGACATTGAGTTATTTCTGATAATGTTGAATGGTTCCTAATAAACTCAGTTTAATTCAGTGAATCAGCAATAAGTGTGCAGTGAACTTTAAACCAGAGTGAGTCATAATTACTAAACTGTCTAATAGTTGAATTCTCCTCACCTGCTATTAATCATTATCTTTAAATCATTAACATGTGCTGTTCCTTCAGACCACTGAAGTGAGAGCGAGGGATGTGTACGGCGGGTGTCTGATGTGTACGGCGGGTGTCTGATGTGTACGGCGGGTGTCTGATGTGTACTGTTTCCGCACATACAGAGAACAGCACGTAATATTAACATTTAAAAACAAAGCAGGGTGAAGCACACAGCCGCTCGGTAACTCTCAGACTGAAAACGTGTTTGTATTGAAGCTCGGGGGAGATTCACCGTCAAGATCTTGCGTATCATAACCATTAATTATGATAATTAACAACAACAATTTATTGTATGTCTTACCGTTAATGGCAGGGAGCAGATGACAAATATGACGGTCATGAAGACCAGAAGAAGGAGATATTCCAGCTCCTTTGCCCAGGAGAAGTATCTCCTGTCCCGTTTAGTCCGCGTGTGCACGGATCCTCGGTTCTGTCTGCCTCTCCGGTACATTAACACCAGGTGATAAACTACAAAACAGTTACAGGCCACTATAACTGTGACGATAAGCAGCATCACAGTGGCATAAACGTTGGCGTAAGCCCTGTCCTCCACACCCTTAGGATTCATGGCAATGAAACACCACGTCCCGGGGCAATACTGCACATACTTCCCAAAGCCTGCAAACGGCATTAAGCAGAAAACAAAGCACACTAAATATACGGAGGGGATGGTGATGTACCCACAGCGATTGGTGACATGCCTCTCATAGATGAACGGGTACCCGATGGAAAGGCATCTCTCCAGCGCCATGGCGAGCAGGACGGAAAGCGTCGACAGACTAAAGAAAGTCATGGCGAACCCAAAATACTCGCACACCGCACGAGAGTCACTCATCCCGACCAATGTGGTGTTGGTAAAATAAGCGGTGTGCACCAGGGGGCTGATCAAACAAGTCCCCAGTAAATCCATAACGACCAACGCGGTCACCAGCAGATGGAAGAGCGACTGCCGCTGCCGGTTCCTCTCTTTCCTCCGGCGGATCTCCAGAAGAACCAAGGCGACCACGTTCCCGAGAACTCCAGCGGCGAACATCATCGCACTGATGGCCGGACTGCCGTTCTGCTCCACGGTCAGACGGTGGTTACACGTCTCGTTGTCTCCCTTCATTCCTGCTGTTGATGAGGATGAACTCCAGCTTGTGGATGGCCTCCTTCTTAGCGAAGTTCTTCTGAACTGAAGACTAGTTCAGGTAGGCATGTTTAGGAGCATGCGACTCGAGTACTGCTTTGCGTAATCCTTAAACTGAGGTTTTTGTTCAAATATAGTTATTTTGCTCCTTGTCATTAGCGCAGATAATTAGCGCAGGGGGGTTCAGCATGGAAAAGGCAAAAACTGAATCAATCCAAGCATCGCGTTTTCTAGAAAAGATCCACACGTGTATCTCGCCTCCACGAGACTCTCATGCTTTCTAAGATGTGGAGACTGCGGCGCGCCGCGCGCGGCTTCTGCTGCTCAATGAAGTTCACTGATCGAACTGCGTCACGGCGGTGACGTCACAGCCCCCTCAAACAGCGAGCAGTTGAGTTTCCCGACCACAAACCCCACGTGTAGAATCATAGTAAATACACATCATAGTAAATCATAGTAAATACACAAGATATATAGGGACTAAATTACCGCTTATGTAAATTACCAAATTAAAGACTGTAATACATTTAGGTGTAATTAAAAAGCATTATAAGGAATAATCACTGTGCCGGTATCCAGTTAATTTACATTTCATAAAGGGTTTTTATAAAGACATTAATTAAATAGAAAGACATTTATTCTATAACGTGTCTAGTTGTGGTTCTTTCTATAAGAGCAGACATTACAATCGAGGTGGATGCGATGAACATTTCAGCTGCTATGCTGAGGACTGACAATGCAGAAAGAGGTTCTGATGTCGGGTCAGATATTTTTATGTTACTACACGTTACAATACTGATATGCGCATGCGGGTAACAGATGAAACATTAAAACGAATGTTTTAAACCAGAAGCGTGCAGATATGAAACCACCACATAAAAAAATCACACTTTACAAGAATTATACACCTTTACAAAACAAATAACAGTTTCAAAGAATTAAACCATTTCTTTGTTGTAAATCTATTTGGTTTATGGTGTTTGTAGCAACAAGAATATTTCTCTTGTCAATTTCTTTTGTTGAATGTAGTCTATAGCTGACAAGGCTAATCAAACTAAACTAAAGCAATGAACCAGACAAGTTGTTAAACAAAACCTAAAACTAAAACTGACGACGGGTAATAACTCATCTACGCATGCGCAGCCGTAAAGAAGTTTGATGGCATTTATTTTCCTCTTGCGCTTTCTAGAGGCTAAATCAAGAATTTATTTTGTCGATTAATTGTGTTTCCCCGGTACGCTGTCTTAATTTGTTTATGCATTAGTTTATGTATTTAGTCAGGAATATAGATTTAGAGCAAAGTTTCAAGAACCGGAAAATAATTTACAGTACAGTTAAACCACGAGCAACACATTTTATTATACCTGTATCACTTACACATGAGTACACATGTACACTTTCAGTATTCAGTGACAAATTATGCCAAAGTGCAAATTAGTTTTGTACGTTTGTTTTATACCTCATTTCTTTCTACTGTACTTTTTATGAAAATAAAACAAGAGGGTTTAGTTATTTTATTGTTTTTTACACATACAGAAAACGCAACATTTGAAAATAATGTACTGATTATTTTTTGTAAGACGTGATATCTATAACAATTAAATTATAATTAACAATGTATGTCAGCTCACCATCATGATTCAAATTTTCAGATATTTTTGGCTCTGTGAAGATTATTGTACTAAGAATGCACAGTATTGAGGTATGTCTTGTAAAGAAGATATTCCTGCTGCAGGATTAAAACAAAGTTACACTGAATGCTTTATTATGCAACAAAAGCATGTAGCCAATTTAATGGAATCCATCTGATAATTCACAAGTATGTTCAGAGAACAAACAACTGATTTTTCAACAAATCAAATAACAATGTATAAGATGTATAAGAAATAAAAACAAATCATTCTATGTTTTTCCTTTGTCAGAATGCATTCCCACAAAATGTCAGTGGTGCGATTCATGAAACCGAGCATGTTTTACAAAGTACATTATGTGCAGACTGTCTGAAGTCCAGGCACGTTTTATCTGCCCACGTTTCCTAGACGGTGGTCTGTCCAGCAATAATAGCCTGAACAGCCACGACGGCTTCGTTGATCTTGGTCTGTAACTCTCTCAGCTCTTCAATGTGAAGCAAAAGAAGAATCTGTGTGGCTTCATTCAGAGTCGCATCTGAAACAAACATTAAAGACCTTCAACACAGTGCAGTTAGAACTGCATCAAATCATGTCTGTAAACAATTCTGTGAGTCCAAATGTACCTCCGCTATCAAATCCTAAAACATGCTTGTCCAGAGCAACAGGTACACCCTGGAAACACAAAAGGAACGTTTAGAGATGCTGATGACTCTAGTGCAGTTTTAAGCAGTTTTAGACCATTGGTAGCTTTGTGCTTTACCTCTTTAGACTGACTAGCCTTTGCAATGGAATCAGGGCTCAGACATTCCTGTATCCGGATTCTAACAGCCTGTGTGATGACAGAGCAGAATATGATTTATTGCATTCACTCAATATTTTACAGTAATTGTGCTGAATACAGAAAAATCATTCATACTTACTTTCAACATAACCAAACAGTCATGCCGCTGAATATTGAGAAGATTCGCAAGGGCTGTGTTTAGGCCGGTCTGGGCTGGGGAGGTTTCTTCTGTCCTCCATTTTGTAGTGTCTGATTTTCTGATCTTCCAGCCAAACTATGAAGTGTCTAAATTCAGTTTCATCTGGATGGAAATCACACCAGCATTAGAAATGACATTTAGCTGTGCTTAAAGCTCTCATTAAAACGACTGAATCACAGCGTACATCTACAAATTATTATTGTCCAGAGTTTTGATAAAAGTGATATGACTGATTGTCAGTCAGTCACCTTAACATTAACATTATATTCTAATCGAAGCCGACTGCTTCACTCGATCTGCTGCTTTATTATCATGAAGTGTTGTGAATATGAGATGGCAACACGTCATTTAAAACCTGTTTCAGATTGAAACCTTTACAATCAAATCCCGCAGGGTTGTGGTTTTCTAACGCTGTAAGCTTTTCTGCGAAACATCCCTTCCACAACCAAACGATTTAAAGACGTGCCAGTAATGACAGACTCAACCTGCGAAAGTCTTTAGCCACCGGAAGTACCACGATAACCAGAAATGTTGTTTTCAAAATAAAAGTTGCAGTAATGCTGGTTTAATTATCAAAGTAAAATTAATGTTTGAAATGTATGTATTACTTTAAACGCTATTTAATTGCTAAGCTGTTGGAATGACGAGTGCTTTCCAATATATCTTACTTGTTATTTTACTGCTTAAACAGTTTAAATGATTTCTTATTTAAATAATATTTAACCGCACATAATTTTGTCCTGCAATAATTCATCATCTTCTTCATTATTATTATGCATGTTGTCCTCCCTGACACATGGGTGCAGCAAAACACATTCAGCGGCTTGTTTTGTCACTTCAGTGAAAAGCTTCGTACGTACAGCACAGCTGTGTGTTAACACAGAGAACAGACGCGTGCAAGCCGCCGTTTGACAGCCGTACGCGAGTATTTTCAAACACTGTATCGAGATAAAATAGCATGTCTCATATCTCGATGTGTCAGGCATGTGTGCTTCTCAAAGCCGATGCATCCCTCACTGCAGACGTGTGTCTGAGTATAAACGTACTAGTTTCATTTTTGCTCTTATTAGTGTTTAATAATATAGGCATATATAGTTTGATAGATTTCTATTGCAAGGCTTAAAACCGAAAGTAGAATCTATCTAACGTACACCGACGGGGTGTTTGTAATAGTTTAGTTGTTATTGTTTATTAGCAACATTAGCTGCATCATCATACCTTGTTGAATAAGCACATTGAACAGTTTCTGTAGTTTGCCTTGCATATACAGCAGAGGAACCGGAAATACGTCACGATGGTCATTATCCCTGTCGCAGAAGAAGGGATCTTGCCTCCAAAACTCTGTAGATATCGTTACTGTATGTATGTTTTATACGCGCTGTTTAGTTGATTTACTGTGTAGAATGTAGCGTGTGGTTTACAAGGGTAAATATATCATGCAGTATTATTTAGTGTGCGGTATTAGTTTGTTTAGCGTTTCTTTTAATAAGAACAGGCATGTGTCAGCCATTGATGGACTATTGCTCCTGTGCAGTACAGTACTTCATACTCTCAGTATAATATACAGAATAAAACTATTCATTCGACTTAAAGATGGAAAACACATTTGTTAGTGTTCTTTAATCACAACATCACAGTTAAGAAACCATTGGGGTGAATTTTACTTACTTTTTCAATCAAAATATTTTCTTGGCAATATTTCTTTAATGTCTTTAAGTAGTTGAACTGTAGGGCTAAATATAAAGTTTAAGCCCAGCTTGTGCTGATTGCTTTTCCATGCTCTTCCTGTTGCTGATAACAAATTTCTTTTATGTATCATGTGCACTTTAAATCTTTGATCAGATTGCACTGTCATTATGTTTTTAAGGCTAGTGAATTGTCTCTCTTCTGGTGATTTGAGCCAGATGGACGAGTCATCAGGTAAAAAGACACTCTTACCTTCATAGTTTAAGTTGAATCTCCACGCTGGTGTTGATGTTTAAATTGTTTTTGACTCTTTTAGATCTGGAGGTAAAAACATCCAATGATCATGGTGAGGGCAGCAGCGCTCAGTCTGAACACATGGATGAGGAGCTGGATGGACTTCCTGTCTTTGGGGCAGATGACGATGACTGGGACATGGACAGCAGCTCCAATCAGGTTTACTCACAGTTCAATAGAAACAGTGACGATAAAAATGAAAGTCAAGAAGGACAAATTAGTGGCGCAGAGGCGGGTGAGTGTCATTTCTGTAAGCTTTTAACTGAGCCTGTCGTGCAGAATGAATGTAAATTAATCTGCAGAAATATTGTATTTAATCTACCTGTACAGTCAATAATCACATGAGTTTAATGTGGTTAATGAGTTTTTACGTAATAATTATAACGGGCTTCTCTCTGACAGTAGAAGAAAACAGCTGCTCTACCAGCAGCTCTTCAGAAATGGATGAAGAGAGAATGAAAGTGTCTGAGGAGAATTCCGTCACTCCATTATCAGACGCTGTTATAGGTAAAGCAGAAGAGAAGTTGTGCTTCATGCACATCAGACATGTTTCTTTGCTAATTCATCGTCTGATTTCATGCTGGTTCTTTTTTTCTCCGCTGCATCAGATATTCAGGACACTCAGTTACAGGTTGATAAAGGGGCATTGCAGACGGACACCAATGTAAGTTTGGGTGCAATAACAAGTTGCAAAACTTCTGTCTGTTTGGTTGCTGCAGTGTGTTGTCTGTGTCTCTTCACATTAACAACAGTTAGAGAGAATGAATGACTCAGAATGAGCACAGACGATAATGAGCGACACACAATGTGAGTCTGTCTTGTTCACAGCAGGAGGCTCCTTCACAATTCACAGATAAAGAAACATGTTTCTCACCCCTCATACAAATGAAGGATGAACCTGTAGATGAGGATTATGATAAAGCATTATTACCTCAGCCTGACATCAGCAACATCAAGCAGGAGCCGGAGAGCATCGAGAATGAGGTGAGATTTCCTTTCGTTTTCAGCACTTCAGATTTGGATTCAAGTGAATGTCTTTCCTGGTGTTGAGATTGTGTTCTGTTTCGTTCAGTCAGATGAGCTGAGGATAAGCTCCGTCTTCTCAGTGAGACACAACACTGAGGCTGTTTCTGGTGAGTCACACCAGCTCGCTGTTTTAATGTCTGTGATGTCAGAATTAAACCACGTACCTAAAGTCTAAAGTTTTCAGCCATTATATTTGAGATACATGTTATCTTATCGTTTGTGTTTGTTTGGAAATGGGTTTTTATCAAATCAGTAAAACATTTTAATTCATCACAGTCATAGATAGATTTCAGTAGATGTAGTAATTAACTAAATCATTAGTCATCAATGGGTAATAACTGTCCATGTTTTGTGCTAATATAGTTACGTGGTAATAAGGAGCAATATTAACGACAGTGCTGTACAGGCGCTTCAGTGCTGTACAGGCGCTTCAGTGCTGTACAGGCGCTTCAGTGCTGTACAGGCGCTTCAGTGCTGTACAGGCGCTTCAGT
Source organism: Botia kubotai (assembly GCA_036877585.1). Classification (NCBI taxonomy): domain Eukaryota; kingdom Metazoa; phylum Chordata; class Actinopteri; order Cypriniformes; family Botiidae; genus Botia; species Botia kubotai. Next base: position 15,678 of record JAZGTI010011050.1, read on the forward strand.
GCTGTACAGGCGCTTCAGTGCTGTACAGGCGCTTCAGTGTGCAGTTCTTTGTAACGTGTTTGTTTCGCGCAGCGTCCGTGCCGTTGGTCCAGACACCTTCATTCTCAGTGATGTCTCAGTCTGCTTCACTCAGAGGAGCCACTTTAGTTCTGCCAGCCCAACCTCACACTCCACTTCAACTGCGCCTGCAGCCCAGACCTGCGCTGCATTCTCAGATCCAGCCCCACTCCTGCATGCAGCCGGCAATGCTGTCGCAGGCGCACATCCAGGCCCCTAACCCGCCGCAGGTCCATGCCCCCCCGCCCACCGTGAGGATCTGCTGCTCGGGCTGCTCTAAGGTCCTGCAGAAGGGTCAAACTGCCTTCCAGCGGAAAGGCTCTAACCAACTGTTCTGCTCCACTGTTTGCCTGACTAGTTTTAGTTTACCCTCGGTTCAGTTTACCCCCATTGTCGCTCCTAAGAAAACCTGCCACCTCTGCCTTAAGTGAGTTCTGATGATGTATCTGCTTCAGATGTGTTGCGTTATTGTTAGAGCTGCATGATACTGTAGACAAATGTAACAGCTAACACTGGGGTGACTTCTGAAGCCTTAATAACTTACACAAAATCACTGCGTGTGTATTGATAAGAAAGTTTAATTGTAGTAAAAAAGTAAAACTGTAGAAATATTGAATTTGAGACTTTTGAAACCTTGTTAATGTTTCTAACATCCTGTAATGCTTTTCAACTTGAACAGGGTGATTGTAAATCTGAAGGACCTGATAACCATTCCTGTGGGCTCGATGAATACACTGAAGGAGTTCTGCAGTCAGGCCTGTCTGAGTATTTATAAAGACAGATACGGAGACGCTCCTCCAGATGTGTTCACACAGTGCAGTGTGTGTAAGCTGCTCAAAGAGGTGACGTTTAGCTCAACATACAGATGCAGAAATACACATCACTTTGGTGTCTGCATGTAATGACATTTACAATCAATGTATTTTGTTTTTAATGACAGATTCAGCATGAAGTGACTCATCTGGGTGTTGTGCACAAACTGTGCAGTGACGAATGCTTTGCACGCTTCCGATCTTCTAGAAACCTCTACATGAGCTACTGTGAAAACTGCGGCAGCTGTACAGCCTCAGGAAATTATCACCTGGTTCAGATAGAGGACAGTATTAGAAAGTTCTGCACCATAGACTGTATCAGTAATTACAAACAGGTATTTACTCCACTGCATATTCGCTACAGCTGAGTATTTATTCTGTATATTCACTATAGCTGAGTATTTATTCTGTATATTCACTATAGCAGAGTATTTATTCTGTATATTCACTATAGCTGAGTATTTATTCTGTATATTCACTATAGC
>JAZGTI010011051.1:0-10541 GCA_036877585.1 Botia kubotai
TTCTGCATTCATTTTATTAAAAAGCATTAAACATGCCTATAAAAACATCTTTACCTTACACGGGTAAATATTTAGTTCAATCACACACTGTAGTAAACTTAAAAGCCAATTCGTTTAATATCTTTACCACAATCATTGTAAATATATCATGACTGTTATATATCACCATGTAATACACTGGGCTTTGCAAAATGGATGGTATTAAAGAATGAATTATATAATGGACCATAAAGCACACAAACACGCCTGATACATAAGTACTGTTTGGCATTTCAGTTGGAAAGAGAACGCCTTCATAAAACTCTTGCAGAATAAACAGCCTGTTTTATTCTAAGGCTGAGAAACAGAATGTTATGAAACACTAAATTGACTGTTTTTGATGCGAGAAACCTTGACTAACATAATAGCTGGCCCTCAGGGACAAAACAACATTATTAAACTAAAATAGTGAAGTTTGGGATTTTCTTGTACAATTCAGCAAAATTGTTCGACTACGCCACTTCGACTAAGCCAGGGGTATCGTGTACAATGTTGTAAAACAAGCTACAATTAACCCCCGACCCGTCTAAGCACAAGATAAATCAATTAGTGAGATATATATTATATACACACCACACACATACTCTCTCTCTCTTCCTCACTATGTCTATATAGGCCTATTGTCTGAAATCTGAAAGTATAAAGTGTGTGTGTGTGTGCGTGTGTGTGTGTGTGTGCTTTGCGCAGTCTGTGTGATCAGTGCTGGAGATTTCTGCTTCCCTCCATCTCAGCAGGCAGAGCAGAGACGGGTCTGACAGGTTCATTAATGCCTGTGAGGAAGCATGTATGTTCTAAATGAATGCCATTTTGGACGTGTTTCCAGAGCAACGCGGCACTGACTAAAGCACATATTATTAGCTTGAGAACTATGGGACCCCTCTAACAGAGTTAACTTGCCAGAAACATGAACAGTAGCAGCGTTTAACGACACAAGTACTTAAGCGTACACATACCCCATCAAACAATGTGTCAAAAGACAAAAATAGTCAGTAAGTGCAGTTTACTGCAAATTCTCTATGCTTGGAGCTACGGCTTGAATGAATATTCGAAATGTCAGTTTTTCAATGACATTCTGTTTGACGCGCTAGTTACAAAGAAACAGTTGTATTGCTTTCCGGGCGTATATGAGAGCTGCATACTTTTGACATGACAACCCATGAATAGCTGCTTCTATGGATGCTTACTGCACAAACTCCTAAACTTCTGGGTCATTCATGCTTTACAAAATCACCCACTAGACACCATCCAATTTTTTGTAACGGCTTTTGTGAATGAGCACTATGGCTGTCAGAATCTTCTCATGACACTGCGACAGCGCTGGGGCCACATACAAACAAACAGATCATAACCACGTTCCAGTGTGCATCATTTATTGATTTTTGGGGTACGATTTTAATTACTTAAAGGAGCCGTTTCCCTGAAAGTGACCTGCAGCAGAACAGCAGAAAAGTTTTTTTGAATCATGTACTGGTTACTCTTCCATCCATGCAAGTACAATATATGGGGACTGAAGATTTTAAAAAAAGATGCAAAGGTAGTCTGATAGAGTTTTTATATTCACTTCTAACACGGCCAAAAATGTGCTCATTATTCACTGATAATCATCATCTCCAGTAAGCCTGATGCATCAGCCTGATTCATGAACGGGTCATTTCAGCGATTTTGTGAACTGAATCAATCACTTTCTCTCTAATGAACATGTCAAAGAGAGCTAGGGCAGATTTTAAGACTTTCTGTTCCTTACACAAAGATATCAAATAACTTCAGAAGTCTTACATTTAGGCATGATTTAAAGGGAACAATTTGATGGTACTTATGGTGATTTTGTGTCCTTATTCAATCCTAAAAACCTCAGTCACCATTCACTGTAACTGCATGCAAGAGTTCACAGCATAATGTTCAACATTTCTCCTTTACAAAGGAAAGCCACGTGGGTTTGGAATGACATGCGGGCGTGTAAATGATTACAGAATGCTTTTGTTTTTGATTATGAACCCGAGTAACAATAAACAAGTGGGTTTTGGCTACAGCAGATCAAAAGGATGAGTAAATCACCCTGCTTTTCCTAAAACGCAGAAATATTCCAGTCACTTCAATTCATTTTAAGGCACAAGTTTTAGACCAAAATAAGAAATCGAACTGTTTTTTTCCCCCATTTTAAAATCCGGGTTAAACGCAACCAAAAGTCCCTGCAGCCCTCCATGTTTCCCTGCAGATGTAGGGAAACATTTCGAAACAAGTTTGTATCAAGTAGTCACTTTGTGAGCCTAATAAGGAAAATTCATTTCAATAAACACGGAACCGCATTGCCTGCAAGTAATTGGAATAAAAAGTTCCCTAACAAACAACGAAGTAATTGTGGTCGTAAAGGCTACGTCAATATAATGGCGACACGCTCGCTAATGTCCCATTTTGCCACTCGAGGAAACGCGCGAGCTCTCTTGTCCTTTTGATCAAATTAGCGGAGAGGTAATTTCACATCTGGGCTGAAATCAGCACCACTTACTCTCTGCCATCATCAGCGGCTAATGTGTTTAATTTGCGTAATAACACACCACGCTGAGACTCCACAGGACTGTGTCAGTGTGGAAAGATGAGGCTGCATTTGATCCCTTAATAAAGGGCACCTTCAAACTAAAGATCTGCTCAATTTAACATTGAGCGTGAAAATTAGACAGTGTCAGAGCGCTACTAAATCCGATGGGTTGACCACATTGTTGCATTCCCACGTGCAGCTATCCTCTGGGAATTATGACAGTTTTTACAGTAATGATGTCTGCTCTTTATGCATTGGTGTGTCAACCGTTGATTAAAATGTATGATTCAGATTCTTCTCGGGTAATGATCCTGAAGATTACTGTACTCTATTCTCTCATCGAGGTGCTGGACCACAGCTGTGGCACCAAACTTCAGTGTAATGACGTGTAATTCCTGCCTGTGTCGAGAAAGCATTAGAAAAGTGATGGAGGCGGTTCAATGGGGGATATTGGCTGGAGCACTGCAGGGCGATCCGTGGCTTCCGGGCAACATACTGGCAACTACTGCCATCCTCTCTCTCTCTCTCTCTCTCTCTCACTCACTTTGTCCCAAAGTAAAAAAAACCTTAACCCCTAACAACCTCCATTAGACACATTATTTAATTCTACACTAGTGACAGCTACTTGTACGGTCAATTGGAACTAGTAAGACAAGCATATTAGCTTGGGACATTAAATTGCATGTTATGTGAAGCAGGACATGTGACAGTCTTACACTGTATACTTGTGTTCTAATCAGACTTGTGATAGCTCAAACTGTGGAAACAGGCTGAATAGAGTACTTGGCACGTTTTAATATTCATCTGACCCTTAAAGTCAGGACTTCTGTCTAATAACAAACAGGATATCCTAACAAGAACATCATGCATTACATCACCAGATTATAAACAAGGAATACATACTGTATGAATTCTACAACCCCATTAAAGCGAATATAACGACACTTGATTTTTAATTAAATCATCCATGGGACATTAAAACAGTGAGGAATCCATTCCCCTCATATTAACCTTAAATACGAGTAACTATTTTTCAATAGCAAAGCAGATCCTGCTCTAAATACAAGAGAGTTAAGCGGTAACCGGCTCGTCCTCGTGCCAGGGCATATGTTAAGCAAGAGACTTACTGTCTCTACAGATTAACCCTTCTTAACTCTGCTGAGCATGACTTTAAAACCATCAGTTTATCAGAAATAAACATCGGATGTGCTCTCTAAACTCGCCACACTGTTGCGCAGTCACGCACCGCAACAAAATGTAGACGCGCGTCCTCCAAACGCACGCAAACACCTTCAGTGCGTTTTTCACCAAACTTTCAAAGCCAGAGTGATTTCAAACCTTTCCTTTGTGCAAACACCAATTCTGACAGGATAAAGTCACATTTGAGTCTCAATTCTCTTTCTCCACTGATCGCAGCTTGTTTGCGAGAACCAGACCCCCCACAACCTCCACAAGCGCATCACTGACAAGCAAAAGCGCTTTCACTGCAAAATGACCGTGAACATTTTCTCACATCCGAAACGCTGCAAAAGACAAACACGAGTTTCCCAAATCATCTTACCTTGTTGAATCAAAGCGATGCTTATTCCGGCCAGGACGACCCAAAACACAGGATTCTGCATGGCGACTGGAGTAGACCGGGTCCACTTGAAAACTGCGTGATTTGATTCTTTTCCCGCAACACGGATTTGAAAATCCGGAGGAATAAGTGAAGTGTAGTCCCAGACTAACTAACTGCGAAGCGAGCACTCAGTTCAGTCACCTACGCAGGCGCTAGGAAGTCCCTCCTTCTGCTTTGCGCGGATCTGCATGGATAGGCTTCCACGGAGCTACAAACACCGTGGTTTGCATCAACCTGCTGTTCTCATTTGCTCAGCGTATATTTGAAATGCACCGCTTGAGTTTGTTTTCCCGACCATATATTTGCCACAAAGCCTACGATTGTATGTAAATCGTATTATTTGATTGGTTGGTCCAATTGTTAAATTACTACTTACTTTTCCTGAAACAAAAACTTACGGTCTGACAAAATTGGTCTATTAAAGACTTGGGTAGCTTAAGAACACGACGACAGTTCGTCCTGAGTTAAAATGTTGGCGTATTTCAAACAGCTATTAATGCAATATAAACCAAAAGCCGGCATCCATATTAGATATGCAATGTGACAAATTGTTTAGAGTGGAGCACCACTTCAGATAACAGGTTCAGCAAGTAAATAAATAAATATTTTGAGATCAGCGCATTTGTTGACGGAAAACCTAATCTATTTTTGTACGTGAATTAATTGTGTCGTAATGCTTTCCCGAGCTCCATGCTTCTACTTGCAGACCCCATCAGATGACTTTTACTGTTAAATTTGGCTGTAAATGTGAAAAATCATTAACCGGCTCAGTGAAGTGAAACTTTTTTGTCATCTCTGATGTCTGGGAAACCCTACGTCACATAAAAGAAAAAAATATTAAATTTCTCAAGCAATTCTCTGTCGAAGCAGCAAACCATTTGGCAGAAAATGAAATGTGAGGGGAAAATTGATTATTTGACAGTCTTGTTTAACTGAGTATGTCAAGACAGGACCTAAGATGATTATATTAATTGACAGTGTCTGACACAAATACACTGCCTGCAGCTTTGATAACAAGCTTTAGCAAGTCAGAAGCAGCATTGAGGCTTTGTTACTGATAATAGCCCTTTGAGGCAGAACTGAATCAAAACTATACACAAAACATATCTGTTATGCTCAGCAGCAGCCCTGTTGTTTGGGAAAGAATTTCAATCACAAACTAATGACTAGATTTTTGCCTTTTCTTAAGAAAATGCAAGTGAACGTGTTTGCATGGTCAAAAAAAGTCTTATTTTTTCACCCATTTTATCGTCCTCCAAGGTATCACTCATGTACTTCAAACAGTGTGTGAGTTACAGAGTTCATTTTTCTTTATATTTATATTTTACAACGATTTCATTCATTTAAGCTCTGCATATGATGGGTTTGTATCAGTTTAGAAACCGGTTTAGAAACTTTAAAAAACTGGTTTCACACTTCTGGCACTGCAGACTGGCAGCATACATGGATGTATCATCACCCAGGGGAAAAGCCCTCGCTGGATATAACCAAACCATATTGTTAGAACGGCCAGAGAATTACTGTCAAAATGAGCCTGTCCTGTACTTTTGACAAAACACGCCATAACATCAGAGCGTGGTGAGATCATGCTTAAAGCAAACAGGCTATGAGACTGTAATCTATGAAAGCAACTCTATGAGAGGAGTGTTTGTAAATGCCATTTGAAAGTTCAGTAATGGGACACTTGAAGCTCAGAGGGTCACCTTGCTTATTCAGTGATCCTTTAAATCAGCGCTGTCTCCACTGACCTGAGGACAGACTGCAGCAGCTTTATCCAGAGAGTGACAAGCACATTAGTCAGCGAAATCTCCTCAGATGTGCTACAGCTCCATCAAATAAGCTACACCACTTTATTTTGTCTGTCAGGACACAAACTCTTAAGTAGTGCTTTTTAAAGACTGTGCCATCAGGATGTACTGTATGCTCTGTTCCAAAATCTATTGAGCTGAAGTAGACAACATTCAAAGACAGCATTCTAAGTAGACATCTTTCAAAGACATCATAACAAAGGCTGTTCCAAATAGTATTTAACCTAATTATGCTGTCTTCTAATTACTGAAAAAATCTTCTATCTATATATGTATATATATAGAGAGAGAGAGAGAGAGACAGAGAGAGAGGCAGCTACCCATGTAAGCAATAAGGCAACTGACTAGATAGATTTTGAAATAGCGCTATAGTGTTAGTATTTTTGTGGTTATGTTGTTTCATCCTAAAGCATTTTTACAGCAAATTTAATATACCATAATGAGTTCTGGAAATTATAGAATTATGGTGCTCCTGTATTAGTGAGATACTGTTTTGCATGTGCATCAAATATCATCAGATGTTGCCTTTATTGAATGTTTCATACCCTAATAAGTAATCCAAAAGCTAATCCTGCTAACAAAACAAACAGCTGTTTTTTGTGTGAAATTATATTTCAGCACATTGTGGATAATCAGGTTTGGTATCTGGCTGTCAGGAATTCAAAATAGTTTTCCCTTTAGGACACAGAGATAAAGAAGAAACAAGGGAGCGAGAGAGAAAGATGGGGAGGAAATCTATTCAATTTTAAACAAATCTGAGCGGTTATATATTAAAGCTTTACAATTCTGGAGAAATAATTCCTATAAGACATTATTGTTGACCTACTACATTTACCCACACATATGCACACATTGACTAAGGGTTGCCCAAGAGGCAGTTTGACTGACATGTAAAGCAACCAATCACAGTTCACTTTTTCAGCGTCATGTTTCCAGGTGTCCATTAAAGAACGCAAAACACGTCTCTCAGACATCCTGTAGGATTCACCCAATCAAACGACGACTTCGAAACTCCTGAAGTCTTTCCAATTAAATGTGCCATATATACATCAGATGTTCATGTCCGGTACAACAATATAAAGATAAATTTAGTGACAATGCTCCCTGTGTACGTGCACACATATTATTCTCGATTTGTTATAATCTCTATATGTATAGGATTTTTTAATGTATATTCATATAAAAATATATTATAAACATATAATATTATATATTATATGTATTTCTATATAATATATATAAGTGTATCTCATTGCTACTTTTAGATACAAAATTTTGCCCTAAATAATAACATAAAAATGACTGTGACTTTTGGTTTATGAATATTTTCTTAAAATATCATTTGTGGGGATTCAAATTGAGACGTGCATTGGCGATAGGGAATTTAGCATTTGAAATGGAATGCGGCTTATTTCTGTGTCAGGTCTGTATCTGGGATGGAATTACAAGGCCCCCAGGTGAGAATCACAAGATGAAAGAGCAGAAGAATCCAGAATGTTCTACAAGATATTAACTCTTGGGGGCTTCAAGCTGTATTAAGTATCTAAGAGAAGAGAAAGCTGATCTAAACTCGGCTTTCTGACCTTTTCTCACATCTTACTCATAAAAATCATCATGCTTTCCTTGTACACTTTACAGACATCATCCCTGGTAATACAGGCTGGAGTACATTGAACTACATCCACTGCAGACATCCCCTGTGCTATTTCATCACAGAGGCTCGGCTCTCATGACAAGGTGCTGTTCTGAATTTCGATGAATGTTTAATTCCTGTTAGACAAGTTAATGGAACCCTGGTCGCTCTCTTGGGAGGTTTATGCTGTATTAATCATTTTCATGGTAAATTAATTCTTGTCTCTGCACACACAAAGGGGATGGATGAGGCAACATTTGTGACATGTATTTGCACCGGTATCTGACATAATAGAGACTGTCTATTACAGCCACATCCACAAAAAAATAGAAAAACAGAAAGGAAAAATGAAAAATAGAGGAAGAGGGATTTCAGTTGAGATTGTAAATAAATTTACAGGCAGTGGTACAGCCAGTCGTTTGGGGAATATAAAAGGTGATTATATTTGGCCGTCAACAGTAGTTTTATTAAGATTACAAAATGACCTTCTGCAGGCAAAACAGACTTCATTATTCATAACAAAGTGAGCTTGGAGAATTCATCTTACCCCGGTGAGTGAGTCAATTTGAAAGGGCAGAAGAATTAAATCTAAGCACATATATCTGACTTTCCATAATAGATTTTCTATGCAAACATTTGTGCTGAGATAAAACAGTTACCGGTACAGTTCTCGCTGTAAATTAAAATGTTAGTTTAGACAAGTCTCTGTTCTTTCACTTAAATACATCACAGCTCCTGTGAATTATTCTGAAACTGATCAAGTTTTTTATCATTTTATCATGTGCGCTGAAAATGTAAAAATGTTTGATTGATTGTTGAGGCGATGCTTTAATGTTTTATCTTTGAGCAAACACTACGGTTGGGGAAAAAGTTTTTAAAACTGATGCAAGACTTTTGGTACATTGTTGAATAATCATGAAGTTTATATATCTGGCCTTCTTTTATGGTTTATTATTCGGTATTTATATATATCTTTTATAGTTCAGTTCTTTATTTTTACGTCTGTGATATATTACACAAAATCTGAATCTATTTAGTCTGTCAGAGACGTTTTTCAGCAACTTTTACAAACTTGTTTTAGGGATAGATGACTCTAGACTACCCCCTAGTGGTGCTCTACATAAATCACTTGCCGCTAACGGCGCAGGTGCAGCTGGTTGATAAACGCAACAGCATTGACAGCTGAGAGCTCAATGCAGACAGATTTCTTTAGAAAACTGTATTCTACATACAGAACTTTATTACACTGTTAATACTGTTTATTAATCATGAACAGAATTAAAACAATAATTATATATATATTATATATATAATATATTATAAATATATTATATATATTCAGATATCCCTGTATCTGGATGAATATCGGACGTTTAGTTTGTACACCGAGCACATTTTTGTGGCACTTCAGCGCCATCTGCTGACAATATTGGTGCACCGTATCGCTATAAAGTGCATTAAGCGTTGCTACCAGCTATAATCAAGCCACAATATATATATTTAATCTTGACTGGTGATCGGTTGCAGTTACTTGCAGTAAAAAAATGCTGACTAACTTTCACCAGTTACACCAGTCATGATTAAAATATGACGTTGGGATTATATTATTATTAAATTATATTATAGTATGAATTATATTATAGAAGTATGAAATTAATTTATATATATATATATATATATACATACACACACTTTAAAAAGGTGACCAGTTGCAGAACTTTAAAATACACTCATCAAGTCTTGATGTTGAATAATATTCACATCCTGTAGTGTTTTGTGTTACTGGATGCTTTAACTGGGTAGTTAAATGATTTTCTAACAAACACAAAGCAATCACAGGGCTAAGTGGATAAGATGGTGTAGGTCCCAAAACTCAGAGGGTGTGCAAGACTCCTGTCAGACAGTTTAGCAGAGTGTATGTGCGCAGAGGGAAGACTTTAAAGTTTTGATATCACGCTGGGTTCTTCTCTCTGCGGCAGCGGGAGGCCTTTTGCTCAGAGCGCGAGCGAGAGGAAACAACAGGAAGATGCAGAGAGGAGGCAGGGGTGTCATGTTTTCTCAACAATGTTACTTCACCAAATCTCCTCCACAAACACAAAGACTCTCCTTCGGGAAGTTGTTAATAATCCCCTTTAAAAAGATACTTGATCTTAATTCCCAGACATACCAGTCATCGATCTTTATTATTGCGTTGGTACTAAGAGGAGCTCCTTCATAAATCAAAGTAAAATCATTTCCAAATATTTCATACTATATCTTTTTACCCAGACAGTCTTGGTTTGGCGGAGCTACTGAATGGATTTACAGCAGAAAATGGTCTTTGTTAATCTTATATAATCTCGGGCCAAAAGCTAAGCAGCTCTGACTTCTTTTTACTCATTCATTAGAGCTCCAGTGTGTGTGTGGTGGGGGTCTCAATTTGGAATGTCCCCGTTTAGACAGAAAAGCAGTGTGTGTGTGTGTGTATGTGTGTGTGTGTGTGTGTGTGTGTGTGTGTGTGTGTGTTTGTGTGTGTTTGTGTGTGTGTGTGTGTGTGTGGTGTTGGCAGTTAAGACCATAAGACTGTATGGCTCCAGATCTAATAAAGATGAAAGTGAGAGGAGCAAATCTGTAGTGATTAACTCATACTCGCTTTTCATCCCAAACCCTTCCTGCTCCAAAGCACCTGCCGCTATATCCCACAATGCAACTCTGTCCTTTGGAGATTTTACCCATTAATTTCAGATTAACAGAGCGGCCACTGCAAACTCTGCCAGCCTCTTCTCAAAAGCCAATGTATATTGGATACTGGACACGGGATAGCACAGCTTCATTTAGAGGCGGGTGAGAGGTCTTTTGGATACAGACAGAGGTTTATTTAGATGTTCAGAGGTTAATTCTGAGGACAGTATGTATGGAGAGACC
>JAZGTI010011052.1:0-17028 GCA_036877585.1 Botia kubotai
CTCTCTCAGTTCTCTCTGAGTCTCTCGTTCTCTGTCTCAAACTCTCCATCAGAGAACTGCAAACTGAGTGTTTTTAAGGCTTTCTAAATCAGTCACACCTGTCATTACTGATTAGCTCAGATCAATTAATGCATTAGTGGGCTGTACACTCCAAACAGCACCAGAAGAGGGTGACAGAGAGAGAGGCGTTTTTGTTGTTTTGAGGAATTATGTGTATTTTGTTTGGACTGATGGTTTAAGAATTTGTCATTCACAGAACAGTTGATTTTGCTAGGTGTAAAGATTTTTACAATGTTACATTGCTTCAAAGCAGCTTTACATAGAGAAACAAAGAATAATAATGTATAAGACTAATTAGGTATACTAGGTTTATAATATGTTTATGCATAATGGGTTGACTGAACCGATAAAACTATAAAACTATACCGATAAACCTACTAAAATATTGAGCAAGATATGTGCTCTAGCTTACATAGGGATGGCATATAATAGATTACATCTTATGGGACAGGGGTATAAGGGATTTGCAATAGTACCATGAACTACACACAACAGGCAAAAGTAGCATACATACATTCATACATACATAAAATATATACAATAAAATATTAGACGTTTACAATTTACAAAACCCTAGGCTAAATTAGACATCAGCAGTCTCCAAGCAAGCAAGCCAACAGGGTGACAGTGGCAAGGAACCAAAACTCCAATGATGTATAGATGGAGAAAAAACCTTGGGAGAAGCCAGGCTCGACCAGGAGGGCCAGTTCTCCTCTGGCACATTAAAGCTGCAATTTGTAACTGTTTTAGATATGAACAGAGTTGATTTTAATGATTTATAGTTATTTATTGATGAAAAACTGATGGTTCCAGTTATGATTGATAATATGTCAGACACTGAGAAATCATGCCAACAAAAAACGGTGAGGCATAATGTTACTAATTTCAGCCATAACATCACACTGCTGTGACTAAGCAGGGAACAAAATATAGAAACTAACTAAGTTAAAAGTTGTCATGTATATAACAGTAGGTTTACTAAAGAAGTCTATCAAATCCTGATAATCTATCTCAGGGTCATTTTATTTCATCCAGTCCCCCACCTTCTGGTTTTATGGTTTGGATCCAGCTGACTACAGGACCTTAGGGAATGAAAGACAGACAGATTTAGTGTGGAGCCAGTACATCTGTTCTTGTGGGAAGTATTCCCGGTTCCGGTCATATCCTTTCCATGCTCATAACAAATGTTGCAGCAAAATTAGGACCTTTTGTTGCTTTTGTCAAAGGGGAAAATTGTACAAAAAAGACTAAAGCTTTCAAGAAGGAAAGTGGGGAAAAAGACTTAAATGCAGTTTAATTTTTTCGATATTAAAAATGTTAGGCACATCCACTGTCAACATGTTTTCGTTTGTACAGTTTCACATGACAGAATGCAGGAGAACTGCAGACATGTCAACAGTAGAGATGTGAAAAGCAATAGCTTTCCTCTTTTATGTGCTTTCTGTACAGTTGATCCATTTGAAATGCATTTAATTGCAAATACAAAGAGAGTGAGAGAAAGCCACGTGACTTCTAAGCCTTCCTCATTTGTTTGGAAGCCAGAGAGACAGAAAGATGTGGCGCAGATCAGATCTCTCACTCGCACTGTCCCAGGCCAGTCCACTGGCTTTCCTTTGCCAGGAAACGGGTGGGTCTATCTCAGATTAAGTGCCTCCTAAAAACTAAAGACGTTAGTTTCTTCCACTAAAAAACGTTTGCAAAACTTTGTACTGAATGTCACATCTGACTGTCCAATTCCTAGTGCCCCTGAATACATCACAATGTTCCTCTTTTGATGTCATCATCAGACTACATGAGTTCAGACTTATGAAGGTTCTGTATGAATGTCATCTATGGTGCACTGTAGCTAAACAAGTACATCAGTCAGTCATACTTATTAGAAAAGATGGCGCTCTGGGGCTTTTTGAGGACGAGTTCTAATATGCGTGAGTGAAATTTAAATAACACAAATGAAAGATTTGTCCTTATTCACTCACCCTTCAGTTGTTCTAAATCTGTGTGCTGTCATTTCCTCTGTGTAATATAAAAATGACCATTACTAAAATGAGATAACAGGAAATAGCAGAGTGACTTTAGACTGACTTTCCTCACAGGCAGTGTGGAATGGAACAGACACAGAGCAGGGAAGCATGGGAAAGGGCACAGATCACTGAAGCACAGCTAAAACACTTTAAGAAAACACTACCGGAACAGACTATGACATGCAGGCTTCACAAACTGCAGGACAACAAATCCTCGCTTATGCCATGAAGGATGAGAGAATAACTGCAGGGGAAGAAAGAGAGAAACAGGAAAGAATTGGGCTAGCTGTTACACAGAGAAGTTGCCACAAAGTTGCTTTTTATCTATAGTAATGGGTTTGATATGTTGGTTTTAAACACCTTTTTAAAACTGTCATATGTAAAGGGTTATTTCTGAGAATTTACAGAAAATTTGTTCAATTTTGCTTATAAGCCTGTGTAACTGACTGTTTGAAGACAGGGCAGGCGATCTTTTCCAGAAACATCTTTATGCTGGTTGTAAGTCTCTCTACATCTTGATAGCAATCAGTAAAGTGATCTAAATATCTCATAGTATTAATTACGATATAAAATCTTTATATCTGTATATATATTCTGTCAAAGCTTATTGTTTGTCTAATTAATTCAATCAAGCAAACACCACATGAGATGCCCTTCATGTCAAATTTCGACTAGGAAACAATAATTTTATTATTAATAATAATATTTATGATAATGACAATATTTACGATCATTCCCACAGCACGTGAGAGCAGCATAAATGTACACTATACTGTGTCCCTGCAGCTCATCTGCTAGTGCGTTGCGTCAGCAGCGCAAAAGGTTGTGAGTTCGATTCACGGGGAACACCCCCGTGTAAAAAAAACGTAGAGCTTGAATCCACTCAAAGCGTTTTTGTCGCCCCCTGCAGGACTGCTATTAGAAAGAGTTTAATATTTTTTCAGTGTTACTTGCCATCCAGGTAATTAAAGCAGGATTAGTTTATATGATATATCAACAGCAGCTCACCAGTGCCCTTCGTTTAAATTAAATGGTCAATATGTCAGCGAAATGAAATGCTCAGCACTGATCCATTTTCTCTCTTCGCCTCGTTCATTCATTGCGCAACTCTGAGGCGTTGGAAAGGAAGCTTCCCAACCAGAGAAAGGATATTGCAAAACGTGCTTTCTCAAACATCCCTGTGACGATGTAGAAGTGGCACGACAGGCTGTCGACCCGTTGAAATAGACGTGGACTTCTCTTTATACTGTATGATGAGCGTGTGTGAGTGACTTACTGAACGAAATAAAATCATGTCCTGTGAACGCCGCAGACTGTAGGTAAGTTTCTCGGTTCGTTTTAAAAGTGACTGACTAAACGTGTCATATTTAATGTGATTTAATTTATACCTTTACTCACTTGTGTTTTGTTGCTGCAAAAATCTTCTGTTACCAGTTACCAGAGGTACACAGTTTACATCAAACACTCGCCGGTGTTTATTTCAGAAACATCCTGGTCCCAGTTCAGTTCGACAACACTAAATGTTTAACCTAATGAAAGATTTGTAATATGGCCTGTCTGTTTCTAGATACCAGATCTTTGACTCTGGCACTTGCGTAGTGTCTGAAAACAGTGGGAATTGTAGTTTTTTGTGACTAAAGCCAGTGGAAAGTACTTAAAGAAGCGCTCTTTCATCACTATCCGTCTATTAAAATAACGAATGATAAAAGGAATAATTTGGTAAAGTAATGCTTGAGTAGGGTTACGGTCTGCTATTTATTTTTATGTACAACCCTTTCAAAAGCATTAAAGTATAAGATGTAGCTTACGCGGGTCTTCAGGCTGTGACTGATAATATATGAACAGCTGTTTGTTTTGTTGGGCAGTAATTTCCTGAACTTTCAATGTTGGATTAGCAGCACAGATGTTTGAAGCTGTCATCAGCAGGGCTCCAGTCACCTCATCCACATCATTACAAACTCATTTACTCCGTTTCTTCGCATTTGATACAAGGTTTAACCAAACAGGACAGGTTGTCACACTTATTAAATATGACTCAGTTTTTCAGGGTAGGTCTAATTAATTACATTTTTGTATCGACACAAACCATAAATTCTTGTCATATGAAAAATAAAAATCTATAAATTAAATCGCCTTCTAAAATATATACATTCTGGCATGTCAAATATTGAGTCTGTTTTTGCTAAACGACATGCTAAAGTTATCAACACACATTTGTTGCAGTCTGGGCTTTTATAGAGCAACAGAAAATAATGCACTGCTCACTTAGTGTGAATGTGTGCAGAACCTGATGCATTATTAACAGTGACAGGCACACACAGTGACCTCTTACTCACTCTTTAAACAGCCAGTATTTACTTTAAACCTCCATTTCATAGAATCACTCTTCTCTCCTGTCAAGATGCAGTTCTGCTGTTTGCAGCTATTGAAACGCGTCCTCACATGCATGATGCCTGAGGCAGAGTCGTGATATTTTTACATTGTTGTGCCCTGAAATCTCTTCTGTGCTGGTGGGAACTCTGCTTGTACAGTTTTCTCTCTGTCTGTTCTCATGGATTGACATAGTCTAGTAGCTTGTGCTTCACCCTGTCAGAAACCATTTGTGATGAAGGATGTTAAAATTAATCTTTCTGTGTCATTATTGTTTGAATTGAGTTTAATGAGGATTGTCATGTTCTAAAAATGCTGCCACCCAATCGACTAGACTTGGTGTTCAGGTTAGTTTCACTCCCCTCAGCAGTTATTGGATGATTAGACTCCGTTTTTGTTTGTTTTTCTCAGGTTTGAACAGGAGATTGTCAAACCGGATCATGCTGTGTATGTGAATTAATTTAAAGTCATTCAACACACCTGTAAACGATCGTAGGGTGTCGAATACACTCCCTGACAACTAAAACAAAAATCTTTTTTGCAAAGTCTTGCTGTCATAAATGTTTAATAAGATCAAAATATGTGTAATAAATTGTCTAGGCCATCACTCATTAAAATGTACATATTTACATAAATGACAGTCATATTTAGCAGTACAGAACGGGTTAAGAGTACAGTTCACAAATGGAGTGTGACGAATGACTGATTTGATTATGACCAGTTTAGGCGCTTAACACCTAAACAATATATATTTTTAAAATTGACCGTGCAACAAAAAATGAATTAAATATTTGTTTGCCTTTTTCACAATGCTGTGGCGGCTTTAGCACACTTGGAATGACCATTGGTCATTTATTTTATTTGCATTAACAGCAGAAGAATTAATACTTTCGAGAATGGTTAGCTTTCAATTTTGGGCTGGTTCTGTTATTAACCTCAATAACAATGTTTATAGACCAGGACAATAATCCTGAGGTTAATTTAGGCCATTTACTTTTAGACACGTGTGGTGTGTGTTCTGTTTTTTCAGCCGTCAAGGAGAGTGCACACTTTTTTTGCTTCCTCAAATTCCCAATCTTTGTGATGAGTGAACACATAAAGTTCCTCTTGGCTCTGAATGTGCTGCTCTTTTAAAGAACAAAGATTATTGTGCAAGAATGAGAAATCAGGCTGAGTTTGCTCTGGGCGCTGCTTATAGTTACTAGTCAGCATGTTTCATGTCTGTTTCTGCCAGAGTTATTTACTAAAGTGTAGATTGCTCAAGTTTTGCATGATTTGAAATGGTCAAATTCCACGCTCATTTATCTCAGAACCATTATTTGAGTTTGAAATGTTGTTTGAACCTTCATTTAATTACTTTAACTGTAAATTCTGCAGATTATTATTATCTTGTATTATATGTATTAGTGATTGACCAATATGTCAACCGATAACTGTGCTTAATCACTTTATTGGCTGTTCTGATTAATCTGCAGTATGTTGTATTGTGAGAGAATCCAGTGTATTTCTCAGACTATATGTTGATCTTTGAGTCTGTGGTTTAAACTCTCTTCATTTCCACTATCAAGTTCATTGAACATGATGTTAAGGGCATCTAATCTATAAATACAGGTTTCCCATTGCTAAGGAAATGTGCTAAAATTACAGCAGTTTTATGTTTATACAAAAATTTGTTCATTTTTTGCTACCTCTATTCAAATAATTCAAAAAGATTAAAAGATTTTCTCTTATCTGAATGTGTTTTCTCTGTATTTCCAGATATGGGTAAAGTGCCCCTCATTTTTCTGGTCTCGTTATTTTGGTCTGCTCAAGATGCTGTTATATTAGACAAGGAAACTTCAGTTTTAGGTAAAAATTATTACCTTTAAACTTGTAGATAAATGTGTGTTATGCTGATTTGTCTGTTGTTTTTATTCATTCTGTATAAAATTTTACAAACTTTTTTCTCTTGTTTTTTGTTGGGCTCAATAATACTGATTTTGTTTACATGTTCTGTGTTTTGTGGTAATTCACTTGTTTTTGTTTAGTTATCTTCTCTAGTGTTTGTATTTGTTGGCCTGCTTACTAACCAGCTGACTGTGTCCCTCAAACAGACTCCTGCCGGGATTTTAAAACAGCATTTGAGCGAGTTTTCGCTGTTCCAGGGGAAGCTGCACCCTTAAGCTGCAGACTAGATATAAACCTTCTCTTTAATCCGGCAAACACCTCTTACAACATAACATGGTACAATAAGAGAACAGGCAGTGAGGTTACACAGGTGGACAACAGTACCGTACTGCGAGAACGCTCTCTGTGGTTCCTCAACATCACCACAGAGCATCGCGGAAGCTACATATGTGTTGTCAGGTATGTGCAGAACTCAGTCAACATCTGTCTTCAACTTTTAATGGGCAAACTTGAGTAAGATGAGAGCTGAAGTAACGGAGGAGAAACTTGAGCCAAAACATCAACGTTTTCTGCTGAATAAAGAGGAAGTTTAAGGTGATCAAACGTGTTTGTTGGGGAGAACCAACAAACACGTTTAGGGGGGTGGGTAATTCAGGAGTAGTTAAAAACATGTATTTGTCACATTCAAGGGCTTTTTGAGTGAAATATCTTTAGATAAAGAGCTTTAGCAGAGACCTTGGTGAGAGGACCTGTGCATTTCTGAGGAAATCTTGTGAAATTGTCAAGAAGGCATTCGTCTCATTTTTTTATTATTAGGCAGATATGAGAACTGACTGTTTGTTTGTGTCGGGGTTGCAGACCTGAATGAATTAAATTATTCCAGATGTGCGTACAAAACAAACTTTCTGAATCTCAAAATACATCAAACAGTCTTTTACTCATACAGACACTTTCCACAAGACCTGAGCCGTAACACTTACTAATACTGAATTACAATTGTTACTCATATCAAAATCAGCTTATGTAGAAATATGTCAGTACATATAAATTAATTGCAGCATTTACTTCCACTACTTTATTTGGGGTAAAATGTGACCTGGCATTATTGTCTGTTGACTGCAGATTTAAATGAGAGAAAGGCTGATTGTGGAAATTTCCACAATGGTGAGCTGAGCAAACCTGATGAATCATGGGTCATTATTTGACTAGTGACCTTTAAATAACCTGCTACAGCAGAACACACACTACACACTGTAAACCACCGAAAGGTGAAGAAAAACACACGCTGTTTAGATTAGAAGAAACGTTTGTTTAAAGGCTTAACAATGTTTTCTGTCTGTCTGGTCAGTCATTTGGATTTTTCATGACCTTCCAACACTTTACGTGCTCCATAGTGTCCAAAACATAATGTGTTCAAATTCATTTATAATGTCATATGATGAAGTAAAATTAACGGCAGCTGAATTTTACACGTTGATGTAAGAATCTTCTCTCTAAATCTAAAGTTCACCTCCACCTAAAACATTTTCCTCCTTAAGGTTCAGCTGAAAAGGAGATGCTGAAGACAGTCACTGTGTGTGTGCTTATATGTATATATATAATTATACATATAATATATAAAGGTTTTTACCTTTAGTTACTTAAAGGTAAAAACCTTTAAGTAACATTGTCCTGGGGTGTTTCTCTGCTAATGTCTGAGCAGAACGCAGCAGGAGTGTTTCAAGCAGGCAACAGTGTTGATGGTGACTGAAGTGACATGGGAGAACTGTGTGCGAGCACCGAGAAGCGTGCAGAGAATCAATGCGCAGGTGAACGGCTTCCTCGCGTGCCCTTTAAGGAAATATTTCAGGAATGTGGATAGCTGGTCTATCCAGTGGTACAAGGTAAAGAGCACCATGATGATCTTCATACAGTACTTGATCAAGTCATAGCATTTCATTTATCTTCACTAAATTGACCATCTTAACTATCTTTCCTTAGTAACTAAGGAATAATATGCAAACAAAGGAAATAAATGTACTTTAATTTTCCTATGAACACACATTAAACGTCCTGAAATTCCTTCATTCTAATCTTCAGAACTGTGAGAGGATAGAAGAAGATCAGAAGTTTGTCCCCATGAAGGACATGCTGCTTATTAAAGACACAGGTTTCGATGACGCAGGTTTTTACACCTGCCAGATGACCTTTAGTCTGGGTGACATCAGCAGTGAAATGGCTGAAACTTTGGAGTGTGACGTGCACAGTAAGGATTTTTCACACTGGACAGAAAAGCTCTTGTGTTTCGGAGATAATGTGAATACATTTAGACGCTGTTTACACCTGTTTACTGCAGTGCAGAAACCAGTTAAACCTCACATCACAAATTAAAGCTACAATTACAAACGGCAGCATTTTTCTCATGAAGTCAACAAACTGAGAGATTTGAATAGATTTTGTTGTTTTTGATGATTACAGATGAATATTTAATGAAACCCCGAATGGTTGAGCCGGTTAATGAGGTCATCAAAGTTCACAGGGGTAAGTTTTATTTGTATTAGGTTTTATTTGAATTAGGACTTGTTTTCTGTTTTTTTTAATATTTTAATTCAGTATTATTATTTTAATTAAGATACAGTTGTCACGTAAACCCGGAGTGCAGAAACTAGAGTTCAGTACACAAGAGTGACATCACCCCTGATCACTTATAAACCTTTTCCAAACATTTTTCAGAATCAAAGTGTTGATGATGATTTCATAAACATTGTAAACACATATTTCAGTTGGTGAACACCAAACATTGTCGGTATTTAAATGCAGTTGTCTTCTTTTCTGCTGTGTATGTGTCCAATGAGTCCCGCAGTCTCATGCTGCATGTTTGTGTGTGACAGGCTCATCCTGCAGTAAACGGTGTTGTGTGTTTGTGTGTGACAGGCTCATCCTGCAGTAAACGGTGTTGTGTGTTTGTGTGTGACAGGCTCATCCTGCAGTAAACGGTGTTGTGTGTTTGTGTGTGACAGGCTCATCCTGCAGCAAACGTGTCATGTGTTTGTGTGTGACAGGCTCATCCTGCAGCAAACGGTGTTGTGTGTTTGTGTGTGACAGGCTCATCCTGCAGTAAACGGTGTTGTGTGTTTGTGTGTGACAGGCTCATCCTGCAGCAAACGGTGTTGTGTGTTTGTGTGTGACAGGCTCATCTTGCAGCAAACGTGTTGTGTGTTTGTGTGTGACAGGCTCATCCTGCAGCAAACAGTGTCAGGTGTTTGTACCGGGGAAGGGCATTCATTTGGTTGAGGTGCTTTGGAAAGGTCTTAATGGCTCTGATGAGTTCTTCATCTCAGACAACATCTTAGATCGCATTCATCAGAAACCCCGCAGGTGAGTCCAGGTTTCAGTCATGTACTTCCTGTTTGAGTGCCTGAGATGTTTGGTTGGAGGCTTATCTGACTGACAAGAATAAAAAAAAGACATAATGGCTTATTAATTATAATGTAGAATGTGTATCAGCTTCAGTATTACATGTTGTTTTATCATGTATATTGTTTGTTTTAATAAAAAGTTACAACTAGCATTGACATGATTGTTCATAGTGTGAACAGAAGAGAACAGGCCCAGCAAACTAATTCAACCCAAAATTCTTCCAACAATGAATATATAGAAATGAATTCTGTTGAATTACAGATCGTCTAAAACCATGTTTCCTGATTCTTTATATTACGCCTGACTTGTGTTTCCAACAACTGCTGTATCTTTTCAAAACGTTCTCATATTGAACCAATCTCAGGGAACATCAACACCAGGGCACTTCTCAGAAAGTGTTTTTTTACCCTGTGAGAAAGTGATCCCGTCTCCCATCCTTGCATCCTTCCCTTGCATGCTAAGGGGATGGAGTTAAGACACGAGGAAAGGAAGCAGGGATGCATTAATAAGAAGATTTACACACAGAAGAGAATTACACACACACGTGATAATCCAAAATTTGAAAAGCTGTTTTTCCTCTTACAGTGAAAATCAAACAGAAGATGGCATTTGGCTGGTGCGCACGCTGTGGATTACTGAAGTATATGAGAAGGATTTCCATCAGAACTTCACTTGTATGGTGTTCAGCAGCAGAGGGCAACCCACCGGCCGGATCCTCCTCCTCCCAGCAGGTGACACTTATATATATATAAGCTCATGAGCTTATATATAAGCTCATGAGTCTGTGATAGATGGTGAGGGACACAGCTAAAGTGAATTCTGACAAACACTGAAGAACTGGAAACACTGTGTTTCTTTGGAAAGTTTCTCCTTTGCAGGGTCTTTCAGGAAAACCTGTAAGTAAAACAAGCACGTCTTTTGTTGTCTTTGAACACTGACAGAGCCAAACCATCTCCTGCCTGTCGGCCTTCTCCTGGGCTCCGTGACATTGCTTTTCATGATTGGGGTGCTTCTGTGCAAAGTATTCAAGGTGGAGCTGACCCTGTGGGTCAGGAAGATGTTTCCGTTCTTCTACAAAACCACAGGTAGTCAAATAATGGGAAACAACAACTTTTGCAAGGAAATGACCTACATTCCTTTACCTGTAATTAACGCTGCACTGACAGCATTATTGTGAGTGTTACATTTTTTATGCAACAGCTGCAAACAAATTTGTACAAACCAAACATAACTTTTGCCCATATTGATTTATTGTTCCAGTCTGTTTTGTATGTTGTCAAGCAACACAGAGAATTTTAGTGGAATGTGACCACAGCTGCTAAAGAGAAACTTCATTTCATAGCCACAGGAAAATCATAGCTGCCCACAGTCACACCTCAAATATCAGATATTAACAGTCATCAGCAAACAAATAGAAGGAACCGATGGTTTAATAAACATGTATTTATTACTGACCTGTTTTAATGTTACATGCACCTGGTTGCATGCTCTATGGTCAACAGACTGTGCTTTGGGTATTTTCTCTAGATGGAGATGGTAAACAGTATGATGCATACATCGCCTACCCAAGAGTTCTGGAGGGCTCCAGTGAGCTGGCTGAGATGTTTGCTATGAGGACTTTACCTCAGGTCTTGGAGGGACAATATGGTTACAAGCTTTTCATCCTTGGCCGGGACAGTCTGCCAGGAGAAGGTAAAGTGTCTCCCACAAAAGCCCCCAAAGGCAAATCACACAGTTGTTATTGACTGTATGATAGATTTTTAAACAAGTCTGCTTGAGGACGTTTTTCTGGTGCTCTGCTCCAAAACCTCATGCACTGCCGTCCGCTTTACCACCTACGTAAGTGGGAAAAAAAACGTTCATTTAGGCTTTTGATGATATTCAGAAACTCTTGATGTTTATGCTTTTCTCTAAAATTGTTTAAAAGGTCACTACACAGAACAACTGCAACTGTGTTTTTACTTTTTAAACCCATTTAAATTACAGACTATTAAAACCTCTTGTGCCTACATTGCCTTAAAATACTGCCTGATAGTGCCTACATAGGCACCTTACTAGGTTTTGGAACAAAGCCGATACATGTTTGCACTGTAGCACATGAAGGTTTCTGTGTTTCCCTGCTCTCCTCAGCTGTGGTGGATGTTGTGGAGGACGCTCTCAAGCGCTGTCGCAGACTGCTGCTGCTCTACACAGCCTCCTCCCTTTGCAGTCCTGAAGCTCTAGAATGGGCCGAACAGCAATCGGGTTTGTACCGAGTCCTGGTGGAGAACACCATTAAAATAATATTGCTGGAGATGGAGGAAATCCGGGAGCCGCAGCAGCTGCCTGAGAGTGTTCGTCTGATCCGGGAGAAACAGGGAGCTGTGCAGGCCTGGAAGAGAAGGAAACAGTGGATGTGCTGGGACAGGAAACTGGAGGAGCGTGTGACCTCTCTTGACCCCTCTGCACGATTCTGGAGGGAGGTGCGCTACCGTATGCCTGTCAGAGGAAAAGCTAAAAACAGAAACGTTTGGTTTAGTTTCTAGAAGAACACTGAATGGAAACAGTCAAGATTGTGAACTCTGAGCACAAACAGTGACGGGACACTTTGGTTTGAAAATGGTTTGAACAAAATCAGTGGAGCTCTGATGATGAACGATGTGAACGATTTCATTTGGGGAAGAAAACCTTTGACGATTAGGGACAAGACTGTGTGCCTAAATCTTTGAATGAATGTATAGTATAAAACAACGTTAATGGATTCTTATCATTATAATAATGGGATTTTCAAACTTTCTCGTTACTAAACACATTGTTTGCTCTACTATATTTTGTTAAATGTTACTTCTTTGATTTTAACCTAACCAGTTCATATCACATCACATCTCCAGGCAAAGTATATGTGGACACCTTTTACATGTACAGTGTGTGTTTTAGGTTGAATATACCTACTGTTGCCTCATGTTTACTGGGACATGAGCATTTTATAATATTTTTTTTTAAATAAGGCTGGGTAAAGATTTTTAAGAGACAATGTGATTCTAAAACACTGTGGCTGTCAAAACATCCTGACCAGCCGGAAATAACGTCTTCGACTTTGTTAATGCTACAGGTACAGAAATGACACACTTAACCTTCAAATTGAACATGAAATGTTTCCAGAAAAACAGCAACACAAAGAGATTGACAGAACATTTCCTGTAGGTTTCAGTTATGTTTATGCATTTGGCAGACACTTTTATCCAAAGCGACTTACATTGCATTATACCATACATTGTTTCTGAGTATGTGCAATCCCTGGGATCCAACCCATGACCTTGGTTATGGCACCACAGTGCTGCCCACTTCTCCGGGTGTGTGTTCACAACTCACTACTACAATGTGAGTTTAACTGGATTAGTTAAAGGAACAGGACAACTTTAGATGAACAGATCCTCAGAAGATGATGGACTGCACATCTGCTTTGTAAAATTTAATTTCTGAAGGGCAAAACTACTTTGCTGGCCAGACCACAGACATCCACAGCTTCCCCTCAGTTTCCATGCCGTTTCTTTAAGGATTTTTCCTACATTCAATCTCAATGCTTGTAAACTTTTGGTCCGGCAGATGGCGCTCTCAGCTTGAGTGTAAATAAACAGGCTAAAACGTGCATCTTTAAATTACACCACAACCAAAAGAATGTGGCCACTTAAACGGAGCAGGTTTTGTTATTGCAGTCAATCCTGTAATAATGACAAATCATGCTACAGCTTCATCTATGAACTTTTCTTTTGTGCATAGAGTTGTTGTCATTTAAAACAAAGGGCTCTCCCAAACAAATGCAACACTTAGAATCAAATAATTCTATAGAATGTAATTGCATGTGAAGCGATACGATTTCTTTTAATTCAATTTATGAACTAGCCATTTGCCATATACACTATTGCATGCGCATGCATCATGCAGAGGTGTGTGTATCTGTGTGTATGGGTGTCTGTGTGTGTGCGCCAGACACTCAGTTTGATATGAACAGCTGTAATGAAAATGGTTCTGATCCACAGAAGCTCAAATGTCTTGTGTTGAATGAGGAGAACCTGCTAGTGTTCCTGGAGTGGTTCACCATTATTGGCTGTGTGCGTGTACACAGGAACGAGCGGTTCTAGAGAAGCTCAGTTGATCGTCAATCATTACTCCAAGGCTTTTGAACGTCTTGGATGAAGTAATGGTTGCCCCATCAATCTGGATTGAGAAGTTGTGTTCTATTCTCATCTCAGTAAGATTTTTATTGATTTATTTAGCTTCAGGATTTATAAGCGTAATGAAGATGAACTACTTGGAAATTGAAGGTTTAGATAACTTATCGTTTAAAATAGTCTTGCATGTTCAAAGTTCACAGGTTTTATTGCACTGCTAATTCATATAGAGGGTAAAGGGTGTAGAATATTACAGTGTTTATAGGTCACATCCTGAAACCTTTGTTTTAAAAATGATATATCCGTGTGGAAGCTGGGCGGAGACTTAAGCCGGCGCGCAGCAGCTGCCGTGTCCTTCCGTCTGGCTGAAAGTCAATCGACGCCACAGACGCCGTGTAAACGATCCTCTGAGCGGGTCATTATCGTGACTGTAACGTAACTCGAGGCTGTTGGCGTGATTTGCTGGACGTGTCTGGGCGCTAGCAGGATGAGTTCAGCGGGGCTGGAGAAGCTGCGAATGACGGGCGCGGGCAGAGCGATCGCCGTGCTGACCAGCGGAGGAGATGCGCAAGGTAAAGCGAATGCACTGTACACTGTACATACTGTATGACATACGCATCTAATTACGCAGTGTTTGTCATGTAATTTAAAAGACATGACAGGTTTACATTAATGCGGCTAGTGAGTTTACTGGAAAGTCTCCAGTGGAAGTGAGAATCATTTTCAGTTATAAATGTGTAAATTCATACTCAAAGTAATCAGATAAGTGTGTGTTGTGACCTTTGACCTCTCCCAGGTATGAATGCAGCTATCCGAGCAGTCACTCGAATGGGCATTTATGTTGGAGCAAAAGTTTATCTGGTTTGTGAGGTACTTAAACTTTTCTGCTGATTTGTTGTAACATATAAATGATAAAAACATTTTAGTGTTAATGTGGCAAAAAAACTGCACACGTCTTTTGATGCGTGACTGATGGTCAGTACTGTATGTACACTTTAATAAATGGTATTGATTTGATTTTAGGGTTATCAGGGGCTGGTGGATGGAGGAGATCGTATCAAACGGGCCAACTGGCAAAGTGTCACCAATATAATTCAACTGGTAAGAACACAAATCTGATTTCAAAACAAGGAAGATACGATTACCATTGAAGTTACAATCAGAATTGATTTTGTTGTGGATACAATAACGTCTGTCTGTACATGTTAAATAGCCTGTGCTTAACTCCATGTTTAACTCAGCACACAGAAGTGTAATAGTGTTTTCAATGTCAAACCCAGTGTGCAGATTGCTGCTATCAGTGTCAGTCTGAACTCTCCTCCTTACAGCACGATGTCACGACTGAAGTTTACTGCAGCATTACAGTATACTCAGCTAGGAGGAGATGCTGTCAGAGCATTGGCTAACATTCTCCAAGTTCTGTCAACCTTCTCTTAAAGTTATCAAAAACGTTCTCGAACATTTTTGATGTTTTTGTTAAAACATTAGAGAAATGTTCTTACAACCTAGTCAGTAGAAAAGAGCAGCACATGTTTTAGAAGTTCTTTTTTCATTGGCATATACAGTAACATACTGTAATTGAGAAGTGAATTAGCTACATGTAGAGGCTCGTTACAGAGTTCAAAATCTTGTACAGTTGTCTATTGTCTCTGTAAATACACTCTTGTTTTCTGGACTGAATTAAGCACATTAAATCTAGTTGCTTATCTAACACATACAGAAAATATGGATTTTGTTTTTGTGATGTGGCCATTAGTTTTATCCTCATGATTATTGATCTGTAGTTTTTAACAGATTCTGTTAAAAGAGAAAAATAGAAGTTCTGTTTGTGTTAGATGTTAAAAATAACAGCACACAGGTTTGAAATTAAATGAGGTGACTCAAAGATCTGAGTAACCCTTGAGAAGTTTGTTCATCATTACATGTGTGGTTGTGTGATCGCTTCATGTTTTGTCCTGTGTGCGGACTGTGACCGCTTGACTCTGAATATCTGCAGGCGTCTGTCCCTCAGACCTGTAATGCTGTGATTCATGCATACACAGACTGTCTGACAGCAACACTGACATGCTTTTTTGCAGCAGTTTGTTTACATTCCTCTATATAATGTTTAGCAAGTCTAGTGACAGACGTAAGATCATTTGAGGTGATGTATGGCTGTGTTGGTGTGTGTTTTGCTCAGGGAGGGACGGTGATCGGCAGCGCCCGCTGTAAAGCCTTCACCACACGTGAGGGACGATTAGCAGCGGCGTTTAACCTGGTGAAGCGCAGCATCTCGAATCTGTGTGTCTGTGGAGGGGACGGCAGCCTCACGGGGGCTGATGTCTTCTGCTCTGAGTGGAGAGGACTGCTGGAGGAGCTGCTGAAGAAGGGTACACTTCACACAGTCAGCTGAACATTCTGAACATTCACCTCAACATTCTGACTGCAGTGCTGGTTTGATTGAAATGATGGTTTGTCTGATTGACTTAACAACATTTTGTTAAACTATTCAGAGCTAATATTATAATATTGGTATACAAGTCAAATATACCCAAAGACAAAAAATATTGCAATGTTTAAAAAATATGATTTTTTGGTTAAATTACAGCCCTCCAAAACTATGATCTCAGGTGTTGTACCGAAAATTGACTTCCTGTGTGATTATGACTCTCCAGCTTCTGATTGGTTTATATGCTGGGTAGGCTGTCACCCGATTGCTCTTTATCTGCAAAGCCTGCCTCATAACTAATTTTAATCATAGTAGGGAGAAATGGGAGTTGTAATTTCACAGGGCTTCCAATGCTACACTGGCAGTAAAGAATAAGAAACAAACAAATTATTGTATGAAGATCATATGCATATATATAATATATATATATATATATTACACTGTTCTTCCCAGGTCGGATCACTGCTGACATGGCTGAGCAGCACAGTCAGCTGAACATCGTGGGTCTGGTTGGCTCTATTGATAATGATTTCTGTGGTACAGACATGACCATCGGTGCTGACTCGGCTCTCAATCGCATCATGGAGATTGTTGATGCCATCACCACCACAGCCACAAGGTCAGTGTCACAGAATCATCAATCATTTAAATCAAATCACATATCAGCATATTGATATGAGTGTTTCCTAAGAGAAACAATATTTCCAAGAAG
>JAZGTI010011053.1:0-17027 GCA_036877585.1 Botia kubotai
GGATTCATTACTGTTTTATAGCCTGACAGAACTCAAACAGTAAACACAGCTGTCTATATTAAAGTACTCACCCTGTTTTTCTACTATGGCCAGAGTTATAAAGGTGGCAAAAGCAGCGACAGCCAGAAGAGAGAAGACAGAACTAACAAACATGAAGAACTTGAGTCCCTTCAGCCAGGTTCTCCAGTAGTCCTGAATGTACATGACGTGGGTGACCAGAGCCCAGAGCGCCAGAACCCCTGCGAACACACATTACACACCGTGTTGACATCCTACATCAGTAAAGGAGTCAATTATTTTATTACGTAAAATTTACAATGAAAAACTCTTGAATGCATTTCCAGACAAGACAGAATACATGACAGACAGCCCGGCTAAAAACACACAAATATACACATGTGCAGGAAGAAAAAATTACAAGATAATATTTGTCGATTAAAACGTGCACGAACATTTTAATACATATATAAGTAATATATTTATGCGTGTGTGTCATAAAAGTTATGACAGAAACAACTCGTCAACAGCCCGTAAAACAATCCGACAGCTGCACTGTATATTCACAGCACGACTGTCAATGACAAAGACACAAAGCAGCACGACAGTAAGAGACACCGTGCAAAATCTTCATACTGTTATTGTGGCCTTCGCTTCATGTACGTACCCGATAAGCCGCCCATCGCCGCCGTCCACGGCTGTTTATAAACAACATTCCACACGATAAACGCCGAAGATCCGACTAACATGCCGAACGTGGCATAACCCACCCTGATGTAGATCCTGTTGGGACTCATTGATAAACTATAAAGTACCGCGGGGGTTTTGGAGAGACGTGTAAAGAGAGCCGCAGGATTACAGCATCGGTGAGAGGTTATGTAATGCAGCGCGACTTATTCGTAAACACGACTGCGCGACCCGGAAGAGCTCCGTGCTATCATCACCATAGCAACCATCAACTAAACGTCACGGCTCTTCTGCTGCTCATTTATTTACTTTCTGTTAAATAATGATGAAATAATAACAATTATCACGCAATTGTGTACGATTTCAAAATGTGTTTATATAAACTATCCAAACTAGTTAATGTGAATGCATCATTTATTTAATGCAATTCTAGTTTAACATGGAGATACTGTGGATGGTACGTCATAAAATGACTTCCAAAACGTAAATAAAATTAAATAAAATAAGCTACTGCCGTGTTTGGATGCATGTGTGTGGAAATAATTAAAAACACAACCAAACCAGCTTTCTTACGAGAAAACAAACGAACTAACATAACGTCTAAAATTAGAAAAAATTAAACGGAAATATTGACACCGTTTTACGTTTACAGTAATTGTTCTGCGTGTATTTATCTGTAGTTCTCATCTCATCAGATGTGATGTTGTGGTTCTGTGCAGCACCGAAGGGGCTTTATCAATACATCATTTTCTGCCTCCAAAAACTAGTGTAGGAGGTGCAAAATTAACACAAGACATCCTGGACGACATTACCTGGCAACCCATACCTGACATGTGACTTCTGCATTTCACCCAGTAATGACACACACACCTGGAGCAATGCCCACATAAATGTTCCACTAACAACTTAAGAATAACGTTTTTTATATGCTATATAACATTAAAAAAGTTCTTACTGCAATAACTTTTTTGATAACTTTAACAGAGACTGTTAGCCAACATTTTGAGAACATTCCCTGTTAGCTGGGATACAGCAACTTAAATAGTGCAGGTGGACAGTGTGAGATTTCAATAGCATACACAACACACGCAGGACTAAAGCTGTCTGGCTAGACTTGGGTCTATCCTTCCTGTTCTAGCATCCAAGGAAAGGGTGGGTAGAAGTGTGGATTACCATGAGCACATTTCTGGAAGCACACAGAGTGATGCACATGTTCAGAATGAACGTCAAGAGGGGAGAGAACCGAGTCAAGTGGACACAGATGTACACTGGCCCTATTTCCTCTGGTCGCTGTGGAGAGCTAGTACAGTATGGCATTTACTTCAAATTTAGGGCAAATGAGGACAGTAAGTGTCATCAAGCACAAGGCACACCTCACATCAGCCTTCACAAAACAAACACGAAGCCACGATTTGTCACCAATCAGAGCGCGGCAGGAAGTCGGTGATTCGCATGGCCTCAGCTATTCAAATGACATCAAAACTCAGAGGTTTCCTCTGTGTACCTAACAGACAGCACAGCAAGACAGAAAGAGATGAGAGAGACAGAAAGACAGACAGAGAACAGAAAAAGTCATATAAACAGACAAGCTGTAAGACGAACAAATATTTGGAGCTCCTTAAAGACAAGATTGTCTTTATTCACTTTACAAACTATTTGCAAAGAAGAAAACAAAATCTGTTCTAGAAATACTGGATATACCGGTAAGTTGGTTTATCAGATATAATATAATGTTTACTGACCGATGTAATCACCTTTATTTCTGATGAAATAAAACAGTGTCTCTTTAAACAAGACAAACTTGTGATTATGTGACTTTAAAAGCTGTTTTACCTGATCTCACCCTTACTATAACTTCTGTTGGTGTTATTTAGTCAAGTTGACACAGTCATACTTAATAAATTTTTGATTTGAGTGAAACATTTTTGACATGCAGGTAAAAGCAATGTTTGTATTTGCTTGTTTTGGCCATGTTTGCTTACATTAATAAGTAACTCAGCATGAGAATTGCATCCACGTGGGCATTGCGTGTGACAGTTCTTGATTTGGGGCATGTCTTATCTTGAGTTTTCTTTATTTATCATGTGTATTAATGTTTCATAGCATTTATCTTAAAACTTTACAGAGTGAAAACTCCAAAAGCAGTTCTTTTAATACTGGACAAAATGTAAGTGTCATTTGTTGTATGAAAGGTCTGTGCATTTAATTTGCAGTCAGTGCGATACACCAAAAATTCCCTGACAACATTAATTACTGGAGGAAATTTTGTGGGCCCATGATTCATTGCAATGCTAGGAAAGTTTGTTGACTTGTGGGTAAGAGATGTGTCAAGGGGAGTTAGCTGTGAACCCCCAGGTCGCAGACAGGAAGTTAGGTGGGCAGATGCTCTTAAACATCGCGTAGTTTCCATACAGTATAAACAATATTTTCTTCCTCCATGGGTAGCAGCTCAGACAGAAAGATCTGAAGCGAGTTCTGGGCTGGTCTGAGAATGGAAAAGACAGAATTTATAAGCATATCAATGCACCAAGTATAGTGGAACTCTGGAGAGATAGTAATCTTTATATGCGTGTGTGAAGCTTTAGATTTGTGTGTGCTTCTGTGCACAGGTCACGATATTTATTTGTGTGTGTGATCTTTATGATTCATTATAAATTGTGGTACATTGAAAGTCTACAGGGACTTGAAGATTCCAAAAAGGCAGTGATTTGTTGCAGGAAATCCCACACCCTCTCCCACAGGAACTGTGTGCTTGCTGTCTCTCCATCTGCATCAGGAATAGCTTTGACTGTGGTCACATGTTATGCATATTATATTATTTTGTGTACTTTATGGCATTGTGTACTTGTAGTTACTCTAATGGGATAATAACGTTCTAGAAACATCCTAGCTGTTGGTAGATAGCTGATAGCTATCAGATAGTGCTACTCATTGGCTGTCACACAAGTATGTAAACTGTAGTAGCTATAAATGCACACCAGAGGGCGCACATAGATCTAGTTGTTGATTAGTTTATAACAGTTTAATCCACTTACAATCAAAATGTTTTTCCAAAGCTATTTGAATATGAATCTTTGCTGACATTTCTTTGATCTCTCATCAGATATTTAGTTACGAAAGCTGTTGCGCTGGTGAACTGATGGGTGTCTGTCCAGTTTCTGTGTGAGTTGATCCCAATCTAGAAAACCTTGTTTAGATTGTCAGATATTTATTCCAGATTCAGTTCAGTTCTAGTTCAGATGTAAAACTGCTTTATGGAAATGCCTAAATCACCTCAATGTCGTCACAACAACAGCCGTCAGAGTGTCTAATTCTATCTGATCTGAGTCAACTTGTACACTTGCGCCGCTCCTCATCAAAGACATGTTCACACAACCCGTGAAGGTCACATGCAGGAAAACTGCATTTCTGAGTTCTGTCACTGGCGCATTTTGTGACAGGCAACAGTGATGCACACAAACACGGGTGCTGTTTCACACATGCAGACGAGCACATGAACACAGATTCTGAAAGAGTACATTGTCTGATCTTCTGTATGTTACTGATGCCTCCTGGGGCTGTAAAGTTTATATTAGTAACTGTGGCGTGAGAAATACATTCAGTGGAAATACAGTGGATACGCATGGCAGCATGTATTCTATCTTTAAACACATCCTGTCTCCTAAGTGGAAACACAGAATAGGTAAGAATCCAAACCGGTGTTCTGTTCAGGTGTGTAAACTGTACAGCGTATCAAATATGTGATGTTGTATCTCTGTTGTGTTGTGACATTTTTAGCGTGCACGTAAATACATGCACGGTTTGAGTTCTAGTGTTGGTGTTCCTGTAGCTCATAATGGGTAGAGCATTGTGTTAGCAGCGCAAACGTTGTGGGTTCGAGTCGAATGAAAAACACACACTGATATAACATATACCTTGACTGTATACACTGTACTTTGCTTTGGATAAAAATATCTGCCAGATGCATAAATGTAAATGTACTTACATATGCGTGCAGCCCATCTGACACAACTGCATGCAGGGAAGCGCATTCTTGTGTTGTTTCTGTTTCTGAAGACGGTTCTGTTTTGGAAAGTGTTTCTGTTTTCTGGGTCTGTTG
Organism: Botia kubotai; assembly: GCA_036877585.1. Classification (NCBI taxonomy): domain Eukaryota; kingdom Metazoa; phylum Chordata; class Actinopteri; order Cypriniformes; family Botiidae; genus Botia; species Botia kubotai. The sequence continues at coordinate 4,784 of JAZGTI010011053.1, forward strand.
CTACAGCACAGCCAGCCAGACATAACATTTTCAAGACAACCTTTAAGAGACGTTTTTGGGCCCTTATAGAAAAGGGCATGTGAACAGAGTCTGAAATAGTTTGACAAAAGCATGCCAAAAGGTTTGTATTTAAATGTATAGTTACAACACATTGCAATTATTTGTAATTAACAATAACTCAGCGCCACAACTCTAGTTTAAATGTTTGTGTCAAACTAATATTTTTAACCAATGTAATATGTTTAGAAGTCATTTGTCAAATTTGTCCAAATTAATGACACAAACATTAAAAAACAAGTTGGCATGTAATTGCCTCTTCTGTCCATGTGGGGGAAGACTTTAAAACAAACCCCTTCTGTTTTTGTCTTCAAAGCCTCACGTGGCATTGCTGTGCCCAATCTGTAAATAAGACCATAATCATACATATGAAAAATAGCAGTAACATTTAGACACCTTCATTTCACTGGTATGGGAGTGGAACAGCAGAAGTGACTCCCAGAAACAGCACAGTGGTGCGGTGTTGTTCCATTCCTCCTGGAAGGGAAGCTAGCAATACTAAAACAATAGCCGGGGTCTAAACAAGCATTATGTAATACTCCCTGACCTTCAGAGCAAAAATGACATGGTGGGGCGTTGGCCCTACTGATGCGGCCATATGGTCATTCTTGGGGTGTGACATGTCTTAAGATTGTCCCCATCGTGGCCTGTGGGTGCGGAGGACAGATCGCTGCAGAATTTTGTACAGACACTTAAAAACAGGGTTTTGGAATGTTCCTGTTTAAATATAAACTGTGTTCCAAACCCTAGCAACCCTCCCCACCTAGTCTCTGTGGACAGCAGGCAGCAGGAAAGCTCAGGGTTTGGAACCAAAGCTCTAAGTGCTATCTTTTGATCCGGTACTATTCGACAGAGTTCACAATTTCAAGCCAACGAATCACCTGGGAATCATGAAATCTCCCAAACATCAGAATAAGTTGGGAAATAACACATTATGATGTAACAGTACCAGAAGTGCAAAATTAAGTTTTGACTTCCTCCCTCGCTTTTGTCTTCTCAGGGGTTCCAGTAGCCATGCGTTCAGCCGATGCGCTCATCCAGCCCTCGCGGCGATCGTCCCCCAAACAGGTACAGCGTCCTCCCTTAATTGTCTCTGTAGAGTCACGGCACCATTAATATGTTATATTAATTCCTGAGAATGAAACACTTTCTCTCAGTGCATCAATAAAATAAACTGCCACCTCACAACCTTCAGCTACAGCTCAGATCAATGAGAGCTGTATTTAAGATCTAATAAGGGAAAACTGGGTCCTGTTCACACTTCAGAAGACTTTGTATCAAGGGCAGAACTTACGTTTTCTTGTTGGTTTCCTCCTTCATTCCAACCTTGGCACCTGCATTGGTATCTAAGGTGGGTTACGGCCACGCCCCCTGGTCCTCAACCCCTCACGGTTTATCAGGCGGCTGGGACTCACAGATAAGAGGCGAAGGAGAGACGTTTAGAGAGTGTTTATGAGTTAATGCGCTAAACACATTTTGTTTGCATGCAATGTCGATTCTTTAACCTTTTAGCTTATTAATGTAGTTGTTTGTCGTGTTAATGTCAGGATTCACCTAAAATAACCCCGGATTAAAAAATCTATATAAATAACAGCACATGAAGCACGCCACTTTTAGTTGTTTAGGGTGACTCACTATTTACTTTAACTTCATTACACTGTAAAGAGTGTCAAATGTTTTTCTTAATGACCCGATTAAAGTTATAATGAAATGTTACCATGGTAACCTCCTTACACAGCAGTGTAACTGCAGTCCTACAACGTTAGATCAACGTTGGTGCAGAAATGCAGGAATACGTTCACGCGGACGCCGGGAAGCGAGAGGCGCGCCGTGTCCGGCAGAGGCGGGGGCGCGGGTGGCGCCTCGGGAACGCGCAGGCACGTTTGACAGCGCGTTTTTAAAGGCATTCCTAATCTGGAGATAACACGCATGTAGGAATGTCGGGCTGTCTTTCATCTGGGATGGTCAGACCCTTACGGGAGATGTAGTTTTCGCCATGTGATACAGCAACGCAATGATCTCTGTGTGAAATGAATGACATCGGACCGAATTGAAACATGCATCTCTTTCGGAGTTACTATTACCAAGTTCATCCCGACCGCAGTTCCAGTGAGAAAACTCCCAAAATCCGGGGTATCAGCTGGGTAAGTGGGCAGAGAAAATATAATGTTAAAAATAAGAAAATAAACAGTAGCTATTCGACATCGTTTGAAAGGGCGAGGTTTACAATCGGCTTTATAAATAGGCTTTACAGATGGTGTGCGTTTTAGAAGAAGAATATTATTTCAAGAAGTAAAAGCAGGTGTACTGTGTGCTTAACAGCGTGTGTATCATCAAGTGTGTGTGTGTGTACAAGTTTTGCACTAGTGAGGGCCAAATTTCTAAAAATGTCCTTACAAATATAGTGGAACAGGTTAAAAGCTAACATGTGAGGACATTTAAATCGGTCCCTACAATTTTATAGCCTATTTTTTATACTTTAAATTTAATAACATCAACACGTTCCTTTGAGGACTTGGTTAAGGGTATAGTATTTGGTCTATGAGAGGTCCTTACTAATATACCTTATTTTGTGTGTGCGCACTTGTGAAGACCAGTGTGACCAGTTGGACCATCAGCGTGAGAACAAAGAGAGTAAAATGAGGACATTTTGGCCAGTCCTTACTTTCTGACACCCCTTTAAGGGCTGTTTGTGGGTTAAGACTTGGTTTCAGAGTTTACGTTAGAATTATGCTAAAGTAAGGTTTAGGGTAAGGGGTTCGAGATTGTATTGTGTCAATGAATGTCCTCACAAAGATAGCTGTACAAACATGTGTGTGTGTTTGGCATGATGGCATTGAAACCAATGCCAAATAAACCTGGAGGCTATCAGACACGTAATCAGATGTTAAGGCTAAAGGGTTTAAACTAGTTATTTACTGTATGGTGTATTGTTTGTGTACGGTAGTTATTTATAGGGCATTGTTTTTTTTTAATTGCAAGTTTTGCTTCCGTAGAAAAGCCACACTGCTGTATATCTTAATGAACTACAATAAACTTTACTGAACCACAGAGTAAACCTCACTATCTTTTTTTACACAACAGAGAATCTAAATAAACTAAGCGTTAGGACATGAATATGAATGAATCGTTGGTCTGTCATGAACTGCATGGTGACTGAATATGTTCTAAAAGTGGACATTGGTTAACCTGGATCTACACAAAGACAAGCAGAACGATTGACATTAATAAAGACGGCCAAAGACATCTGCTTTGGAATGCTTTGAGTTCCGTTCTTAAGATTGGCGAGACAGAAAGCCGATGTCCTTCTCCAGCAATCCGGCCATAAATGTTGTGTAATGTAGAATTTGCACAAGATGAAATAATGCACGTTGCTTGAGATCCCTCTCAAAAGAGCCACAGAGTACGAGCTTCAGTCAAAGAGGCAAAAATGTCTTTACACCAGAATTCCTCTTTTGCCTTGAGTTATTTACTATGTTTTGTAGTTCCACTTCAAAGCATCACTGCAGCAGTCACCAGCGTTAGTCACACAGTAATATATTTGTGTCACAGCATTATGTGGGATTCCCGTAAGAGTTTGTAACTAAGATAAATAAGTTGTCTGTAATTAATTTATTGTTTTATATTGCCATAAAGCTTGCTTTCATTCCTCAGTAAGTAATTAAAGAAACTATAATAGTACAATGAGAATTACCATTAAAAACTACATTATAAACCTAAAAAACATAAAAGGAGGGAAAAGAGAGTCAAATCTTAATATATTTACACATGCATCTTTTCAGTGTTATTAGACTTTGAGATGAATGTAAATGAATCTACAAATGATTGTATTACTAAGTCAGTGTGGTACAGATTTCACATTGGTGGCTGTTGCACATCTTACCCCAGCTTCATTAGACTGGGGTAAATAGCTGTGGGTTATTTTCCTCTTGAGCTGCAGCATGTGACCCAGCCGCTCACAGTTTACTCAGTCAACAGACCAACAGGTTAAGAGCTCTGCATGCTGGATGCTCGTATACTAAAAGAAATCAAGCGTGGGGTGAACCTGTTCACCTGAGAATTAACCCTTCTCACACTCACACTAGCTACCAACCACCAACCACCAACCACCGTCTACTGGTACTGCTGAAAGCAGCGAAGCAGAGAGAATCATTACACAGAGGAACTGCCTGATTAGCTAATGAGCTAAAAAAGAGTTTATTAGCTCTTGCTGTTTATCATACCAAAAAATGTAATGTATTAACATAACACACACACACACACACACACACATATAACTTATCTAAATGGCAACATTCCATAGACCTCTATTGTTTTCATACACAGCTAGTTATAAACGCTATAACCTAATTGTAACCCACCCTAGCATAAAACTTCCTGCATTTTTACCATTTTAAAAACTTCACAATATTTTTTGTTTTTGCTCAGGAGGTTTTGCTCAGATTTGCCAGGTTTTGCTCACTTGTGGGTACAAATTTGTCCCCAATGTATGGTTAAGTAAACCCACACTCTCTCTCTTTCTCTCTCTCTCTCACACACACACACACACACACACATTTTAATGTTCTTAATAAAGAGCCATGTCATGAGCACAATGTCCCCTAAAGATTATATGTACCTTTAATTGTCGCCAATAAATATTCCACTGACACCGTCTAGCAGAGTCTGAGTTTGTTTTCAACAAACCTATAAAGATACATTATCAGACCAAGCCCATAAATGAAAGGACATGGTACTTCTGAGAGCACAGCATTAGTCAGCTGGTGCTGAGCAACACCTGGCATGGGAACAGAGTCTGACAGTGGCTCATAAACTACAGAGTCATGAACAGATCGCAGTAAAGGTGGCATTTCAACTATGCCAGCAGAATCTCAACTGGTAGGGCGAGTGGCGGAGCATCGTTTACACTAAAGAATGTATCAGATTATTAGGAAAGAGAGCTTTACTCTTCCCTGATGGACAGCTATCCGTTTAGCTTTCTTCTGTTCAGGAATTACCCTAAAAGCAGGGCAGGTGATTTGTTCCAGAAACATTTGCTGGTTGAATGTCACTAAGCAGTATTTACATATGCAAGACCGTGAAGTCCGAATGCAATGATAGGACGGCCTGCTTGCCTGTCAAACTGGGTATTTGCATACCCCTACGCGGTGCATTCTTGTGTTTTAGAGGAGGCGTGGCTTTGGCGATCACTCTGAAGGGAGGGCGGGATTTTATGTTTTCAAAGCTAGCTTGCTAATGCTAGCTTCTACCAAATTGCCTATCCTACCTGTCATGCAGACTGACAAATTAGTTTCATTGGGTTTTTTCATGTAATGTGGTATGGAGCATCATATTCAATTACTTAGAACAACTCACTACTACTGACCAAATACATACATATCATGTTGTCCCACTCTTACCATGAAACGTGATGTCACATGTATCATATCTGAGCTGATCCGTTGATTCATCCATAGGTCTTTTCGTTTCACAATCAATAACCGCACATCAATTGAAGACTAAGTAGTTGGCGGTAGTTAGCACATATAAATATTAAACACAGTTCCTGCATTGCTCAATGGTCAACCTCATCAATGCTCATCATGAAGTCTGGCTCTTGACTGAGCTGCTGGTGATTGTCGTGTGTTAATAGCTGGACGCAGCAGCAAAACATCGAGTGGCACTCGAGCAAGAGTCTCATCACATATGCATACTTGCGTACTTGATTCAGTCTCAAGAACGTGGTCGAGTTGAGCTGCCTGAAAACACACTCCAGCGTTTCCTCCTTCTAAGGTCATTTCAATGGCTTCATTTTCTGACATTTAAATGACCCTTCACCCCGAAATGTTCCCAGCGGGCAATTTTAGGTTGTAGGAAAGTTTCCCTAACATTTTCATGAAGTAACAAAAACATTAAAGTTATTTTGAAAGTTATCATAACAAACGTCCAGTTTTTAGATGCTGTTTATTGTCCGGTTATTAAATTACTGCCTGGATATAAGAACGTTATTCAAACAATTTTTTTTAACCTGAACCTTTTTAAAATGTTCCACTAAGAACTTGACAATAACATTTTTTTATATATGATATAAAACATAAAAAAGAATTCTACTATCATTGCTGGAAGAATGCTTTTGATAACTTTTAGAGGACTTTTAGGGAACGTCAGCCAATGTTCTGAGAACGTTCCCTGTGAGCCGGGTTATCATATACGCACCCTTGTGCTATTCTAAACCCTCACTTTGGAATGATATGAACAGAGCTGGAAATGGGTGGTGACTCGGAAGGACTGAATCCAGGGAAGAAATTCCAAAGGAGATGGAATTCCAGTTCAAAATGTACAGGATATCCATCTTTTATCCATGTAATAGCTTCCAAACGCTATTGAACTTGAAATTTCATACATAAATATTGTGTATTTTCTGCATCTATGGTTTCAGAATATAAAATGACTCCAACTGGGGTCCCCTTGTGACTCTCCTGGCCATTTCCAACCCTGAAAATTAACATGATATATTTAAATTAACATTTTATATATATATATATATATGTGTGTTTGACATATACATATATATTTTGTGATCCACTGTTTGTTTTATTATAATGTTGATGTTAATTTTGTGAAAATATCACATTCGTCAACCAGTCAGGCAAGTTGAATCACAAAGACAAGGTGTGAACCTTTAAACAACAGTATCTCCTACAAACATACAGGCCGAACATTCGCCTGGAGTTCCCGTGTGAATCCTAATGACATTCTGGCGGTTAATTAGTCTTAGCTGAGGGGAAGGCAGATCATGTGCGGTGTGGGCGTTAAATACCACACATGGGGGCATTATTCTGGAATGTCTCCTGTCATTCTTTAGCCCCTGGTGCCTTTGTTGTATCAGGCTTTAATACTGCAGCAGGGGTACATGGACAAACCGACATTGTTCCAGTCCCAGCTCGGCTGATATTCTGTTTGGTTCCTCCTTTCAAAGTTAAAGGTGCTTTTTGGCAGTTTCACTGTTCACCAGACCAGTAATAGCACAATTCTCCTCAGGAGTCACATGACCTGAGCTGTCATTCATGTGTCTTTAACAGTATGGGACAAGTTATGTACCCAAGTTAAATAAAGTGAGAGGTTTGTTCACATCCATAACCTTAAATATGAGTGCAGTGAAGTTCACCATAACAAGCAGTAATTATAATCAAATCATGAGTTCACCTGCAGCGAATACTCAGTTAACAATTCTAGGTTGCAAGAGCGTTTCCTTAACATTTCCATTAAGTAACAAAAACATTAGAAATGTTTTTCTGAAGGTTTTAGGAACATTCGAAACGTCCAGTTTTTTAGACATTGTATTAACGTTACTGCTTGGTTATCAGAACAATATTCACACTTTTTTAATTCTGTAACATTTTTAAAATGTTCCACTAAAACTTAGGAATAACATTTTTTTAATATACAGTATATGATTCCTAACACAGAAATGTTCTAATAATGTTACTGCAAGAAAGTTTTTAATAACTTTGAGAGAACGTTTAGAGAACAGTAGCTAACATTCTAAGAACAGTCCCTGTCATTTTGGTATGTCCTCATATGTCTTGTTTCTCTCTCTCTCTCCTCACAGACACCTCTGCCAGATGCTGCGGAGACCCAAGACACCATCAAACAGGTAAGAAGGTCTCTGAACTGTGTCCTGGGTGTCAAACCCATCAGGAGGTCTTAACCAGCTCCACTAGTTTCATGTACCTGTAATTGCATTCATAACATACCTTGTGCAGCTATATGGCATAGCGTATCTGTGTGACAGTAAGCAGGTTTTTATCTGCACACCACTGACCTCCATGTGTTAGTAATGTGGTGCTCACAGACAACTGAACCTCTAATAATGAAATTCTAAATATAGCTGAAAACACAACATCAAAAGTGAAGCAAAACATTCCGCTTCGGGTGGAATCTGTTCTCCCTCCCTTCCCGATATCACAACATTCTTCCAGAAGGGGCGAGGCCACAATAAACACATAAACTAGACAGAAGCGTTCATTTGAAATGAATATAGCAGTCATTATATATTTATTACTCAGGCTAATTAATATGAGATAAACAGTTTTGCATCATATTCGGTCATTATTGTGTAATGTTATTTATAATGTATACATTATTGTTCATGTTTTTTGAGTTTATAACGACATACCACAGACATTTATGGAGTGTTACGTACATGTTGAATGTATGAAACCTCCGGCTAACAATTTTAGGTTGTAAAAAGGTTTCCCTAACATTCCTCTTAAATAACAAAATTACGTACAATTTATTTATTTTGAATTTTATAGGAATGTTCTTTTTAGATGTTTAAATTATTTACATTATTGCTTGGTTTTAAGAACATTATCAAACATGTTTCTTTTAATATTGCACTAACAACTTATTCTTAACTTAAGAATAATGTTTTTCATACATATAACGTTAAACACATGCTCTAATTCTACTATTGTTACTGCAAGAATGTTTTAGAGAACTTTGAGAGAACTTAGAGAACATTCTGAGAACGTTCCCTGTTAGCTGGGCTACTCCATAGCTATTTCACTGGCCCAGGAGTTTTTAACACTGTAGTGTCATGATCTAACTGCTCATGTGATACATGTCCCTCCTGGATCACGTGAGCCCCAGAGGAAGGAGCTACTGTGAGGATGTAGTCGGACTGGCTACAGATCTCATACGTACAGTATATCAGATATAATGTTACACTAGCCAGCAGCTCTGCATCGACTCATAAATGTGCTTTCAGACCACAAGCGCTTCTGATTCAGCCTATCTGTGATTCTTAAAACTAAAATCTGTTTACTTTTTTGGTTAAAAATGAACAAAACAGTCTTCTTACCTCACATCGACGTGCAATGGTAAGCTTATAATATCGGTTTATAATTTAAGTTGTCATGTCCATTTAAAGTTGTGTAGCTTTCTGACTTTCCTGTAGCTCAGTGGTTAGAGCATGGCTTAACAACGCCAAGGTCATGGGTTCGATCCCAGGGATTGTACATACTCAGAATCAATGTATAGTATAATGCAACATAAGTCGCTTTGAATAAAAGCGTCTGCCAAATGCATAAATGTAAATGAAATAATCTGACCTCAATGTATGTAAGCTGCAATTTTATGTTTTAAGCATAGATGGCGACAGAGAGGCCAAAGTTATGAATTGCAGCTTTTAAGATTTACTTAAATGAGAACACCTTGATACTGATAACACGTACATAAGCAAACATCTGGAAGGTTATTCCTCCACTCACCTTATCTTATGCGCAGCGACCTAACCCAGTCAAACCAGACAAACCACAAATGAGTTTGTTGTGTAACCTGAAAGCTAACACTCATTGTAACTGTTTCTGTGATTAGCATAATCACCGACTTCCTCCGCACACCTCTGTCTGCCGCGTGTTGCGTCTACGGTGCGATTTCGCCCTGGAATAAAATAAACCTGAAGAAAAAGCAGAAAAGTGTAGCTGATATTTCGCTTATTTTTCAGCAGATGGTTTTCGGCAAAATTCTGGGCTTGTGTACTTGCTTTTTTTCATTGGCGGAGTTCTGCTTGAATCTGTGGAATGCTCTCAGCGGCATTTTGTGGGCACTGTGATTCTTGGAGTGTGTTTATAGTGAAAAGAAGCAGAAGCATTTGCTCTTAAACAACTGGGAAGGTTTCAGGAAAGCTGTTGCCATTCCTGCTAAGAAAAAATGATATGATGTCAAAACCTGCAACGAGCACATAGTAACACTCTAGCAACCACACAGAAGACCCAAGCAAGCACAGCATATGCTACAAAACATTCACAACACTTTAGCAACTGCATAGCAACACCCTAGCAACTGCATAGCCAATGCAACAAAAGCCCTCACCTTAGCAACTGCATAGCAACACCCCAGCAACTGCATAGCCAATGCAACAAAAGCACTCACCTTAGCAACTGCATAGCAACACCCTAGCAACTGCACAGCAAATGTTACATAACCTCTAAACTGAGCAACTGCACAACAAACGGTACAATACCACTTAGCTTAGCAACTGCGTAGCAACGGTCTGACAGCCAGCCTTACTAACATTTTCTTCCTGAAATAAAATATTATCGGTTTTATTTTTGCTTCGTTTTTGCTTTCAAACGCAATATCTTCACTTTCTAGGCAGCATCCAGAGACTGTGACGTCTGTTTACTTGTTCTGACATGAAGTGTAAAGAAAAATGTCTATTTTATCACCTGAACCTCTTTCTCTCAGTATCCACAGATGAAATACGTTCATAACATCGTTTGTCTGTCCTGAGAGGGCCAGTGTTTCTGCTACAATTCGTGCCCACCTCTATTGTGAGCTGGGCTTGTATTGTATGAAATGGAGCCCTTCGCTCGGCTCACCAAGGTCGCAGCATCACGACTGCCTCCGCCGTTCGCGTCGCCCACAGATGGAAATCACAACCTCCCCATAACACTTTGTATACAAAAGAAGCCCAACCACATCTCTGTCTGTGTAGTTAGTGGTTATTTGTGTTAGCAGCCTACAAAGCGAGGTTGATTGAGGCTGTATTGAGGCTGTTTGTTTGGTGGCCAGCATTCATATTCATACCGCCGACCACGAAAGTTAGACACATGAGTGTCTGTCCATGATGCAATTTTACAACCACACGTTCTGCACACTGATCTTGTACAGTAAACACTTGTCGAACTCGCACAGCGTTTGCTAACTGTTTGCACAGCAATCCGACCCAGACTTGAACAATGCTACACAAACTCTCAGTCACTGTTCTGTGACCAGGCAGGAGTTTAGTTTGCCCTCTCCTGTGTTACCTAGACACACCTGAGGGAATACAAAACAAAGCACACACACTTTTATCATACTGTCCCACTTTTGTGGATTAAATATCTATTCAAGAACGGTTCTTGAGATGTACAAGTACACTTACAGAACAACACGTCCAGCATAACTGTTTGCAAATACTCTTTCGTTTGCCAATTATTGTCAAACGCAATGAAACTTAAACATTGTGACCTAAGAGTGTCTAAATACTTTTTAGGTGTCGCTGTATAATTTGAGAGTCCATCTTCAATAGTTCTACTTAAGGTGATAAAAGAAATTAAAAGAGAATAAGTTTTGTTTATTAAATGTATTCATTTGGCAGACACTTTTGTCCAGAGTAACTTACAGTGTATTGAGGTTATACATTTGATCAGTATTTGTGTTCCCTGGGAATCGAACCCACAACCTTTGTGCTGCTAAAACAATGCTTTACCAGATGAGCTACACTGGAACGCTCACCACGTAGATTTATAAGGCGTGTACATACAGTATTAACCTGTGAATTAGATGAGAAGGTTGATTTTAGGAAGGTGTCAACAATGTATTAAACACACACAGGTAACTGTTGATTTTTGTTGTCACCTGTATCCTATGATACACCTATTCTCATGTGTTCAGAGCTGTAAAGCCAGCAGTGAGCTAATTATTCCTCTGGAGACCAGAGAATGCTGGGAAAATACTGCCAACTACTGTTCCCATCTAAACCCCTGACCTCCAGAGACATAACTAAAGATGTCAGGAGAGAGATTCATATACCCAGGGTCTACAGACTCTGTGTCTGGGCACATGCAGAGTCAATGATGGAGAGCTCTACAGTGTATACGTCTTGTAGGAGATGAGCTAGATATACACTGTCCATATTTACCAGCACTGTGCTTCTTGAGCTAAGATACAAACAAACAACTGAGTTACATTAACAGTCAACACGGGAGCGCAACAGCTCTACAAAGTGTAATTGGTGCTGGTTTCTCTATAGGGGAAAATGATTCCTCTGATGCAGCTAGATAATGAATCCAACATTAAAACTCACCCAGTTGGCGGGTGAATAAAATTTTAATGGTGAGTTACTGGGCAGTTGACCACTTTTTTAGGAGTGGCGACATAATATAAGGTTTAATGATACAGTAAGGGGCTATAAAACAAAAGTGAAACAGGAAAGTAAAACGAATTGCTGGCGAATGTGTATTCCCGCCAAGAATAAATAAATATAGTCTAGGCGAGAGAAATATTTTACACAAATAATACACTTTTACGGTGGGTAGTCGTTATTTTTGAACAGTAAATTGGGACGGCAAAAACACGATTCATTCTGGACACTGGATGGTTACAGTTCTGTCTTTGTTTGGAAAGGGGGTCTGCTTATGGTACTGTAGCATACAAA
>JAZGTI010011054.1:0-17025 GCA_036877585.1 Botia kubotai
AAGGGTGATACTTCAAGAGTACATTTAAGCATTATATATATATATATATATGTGATTCCATTGAAGTTACGCCGTTGCTTTAAAAGGCATTTTCATATAGGCAGTATTGACTAGTTCTAGTGTGTGTGTGTGTGTGTGTGTGTGTGTGTGTGTGCAGCACAACAGCGATCAGCAGAGCAGAGCATCATGGTAAATTAATTCACAGAACATACAGCAACATTCACAGGTTTGTTGACTGAGGTTTGCAGAACTAGCATCAGATCTGAAGCGAGAAGTGCAGGAAAACAGCAAAAAAAGGTTCGGTTCCGTTCGAAAGGTTCAGCACAACATTTAAAGAAGCAACAGCAAGAGAGAGAGAAACAGAGTCAGACATCACAACAGGACTGACTGACTGATTTTCTGCTGCTGCAAGCATTTGATAACATTTAAAATGTCACCATCATCTGACAGATATCACTGAAACAGCAAAACAGAACCTGTGTGTTGCCTCAGTGTGTCAGCCAATCAGATTTAATGTGGCAGTTAGCAGCTATTGGTAAATAGTTGTTTATTGTCTCTTTGAAGACAAAATTATCATTTTTTTAAAAACTATCTCCACCCCTAAGACAATGTTACTTCTCTGATGATGTAATCAGGGCTGCATCAGCGTGGCAACCAATAATACCACGGTGTAAAACTCACCAGCCAATCAAATCCCAACCATTTACATTTCTGTTCTACATTAATTCCTGCTGATTTTTCATATTCACCTGAAAATACTGTATGTGTTTAGATTAGGTTAGATTAGATAAACGTTTTTCCAAATGCTATTTTATGTTGTGTTTAATATCGCTTCCCTCTTATATTCAGTTTCAGAACCTGAACTCTATATTATAACCTGTTAAATCTACCCAACAAGTAAGCTGAAGATGTTCATCACATCCTGCTGGCAGTTAAGGGTCAGTGTGTGTCTCTCTGTGTGCTGAGTGCTCTGAAAAGTCCGGTGTTAACAGTCTGAACGTGTCATGTTTTGATGAACGTGGCCCGCACTGACAGCCTGTCAGCTGTGGAGTCCAGGACTCGAGACCCAAGAACCCCAGTCAGTTAATCAGAACTCTGAAGCATCAGTTCTGACAGGCTGGTGATGGCCTTCCCGTACACTGTGCTCTTTGAATCCCTTCCCAGACACTCTCTGCTGGAAAACCAGCTTAAGCTGGTCACAATTCTGCAACCTGACGTTCCAGCTAACAGAGAACATTCTCAGAGCCTTGACTAACATTCTCAAAAAGTTCCTTCAAAGTTATCAAAAACGTTCTCGTAGCAACATTAGTAGAATGTGTTTTTAACATTGTAGGAATGTTTTAAAAATGTGACCGAATTAAAATGATTTGAGTGATGTTTTATAACCAAGCAGTAACATTGATGCAATGTCAAAAAAACGTTCTTACAATTTAAAATTGTTAGCTGGGTTCCAGTGGTCGCTCTGATTGCTAGTCTTGTCTTTGCATCACATTGCCGCTCATTTGCATAACGTAAGCTTGGCTGAATTTTTTGCATCGTTACCGTTGGTTGTCATTCTATCACCTCAGATTAGCTAAAACTGAACCCATGTCCCATGTGATTTGATTTGTAAATAATATTATATGAAGTTTAAAAGGAGGATTTGCATGAAGAAAGACGATGCAGTTCTGCTCTGGATTCATGCACAAACGTTTGGTTTATTTGGTGCGCTCTGATGGTGCTCTGAAATAGCAGTTCCTTTCTGGCCCGCACACCGGTCATACCGTCCCAGAACCGGTCAAAACTGGCACCAGAAATGTGTTGTTTGGTTCTTTTGCTGGCAGTGACGAAAAATCTCACTGCCGTATAAGGAGACTTGGACTGCGTGTCGTTAGGAAGCAGAAAAAAAGCAAAAGCCCTGCAAACGCCATCTGTGTTTTCAACGTTGAATCATTCACAGTTCTGTATGACATACTTCTGAACAGCTCAAGAGACAAATGCTCAAATATCAGACCCGCAGCAATGAAAGACCATTATGAACCTCCACAGCACGAACTTCTGCAAAGGAGGGTCAAAGGTCATTTGTAAATAGATAAAATGTTGGTAAAAATGAATGTCACACATTTTTAGGACAAAAAGCCTGTTTGGCCTGTTTTATTCCCATTTCCACTTCCTGAAACAGTGCAAAAAATGAAGAGCAAAACATGCAAATGTTGATGCTGTTTTCCACAGAGAATTATGGGAAATGGGTAGTTTGGCAGCATGATTCTTCTCACATGATTCTTGCCATTTAATATGAAAGGGTTTTATATGTAATGCATAAATGTAAATATAATGTCAAATGTATATTAATATGATTTGTTAGATCTTCAGTGTTCAGCTGCATCTTTTGGTATGCAAGCACATACACACACCAGAAGCTGGACCACGATGCAGACAAACTAGTCTGCCAAAAGTCTAGTCTCCAGTTTATTAGATTAAGTGCCTTTGGATTCTCTGGAGAGGCCTGCCAACCACAACAGCATTGTAATTGATGAGTTTTATTCTCTCTCTCTTTTACTCGCTCACACACACACTTTACTCAGCTATTTAATTGTGGACACACATTAATTGTAGACTCGTTTTTAAAAAGATGTTCTAAGTATTTTTTAAAAAGCCTTTTACACCTAAAACAAATTCCTTTTACAAAGATGTTTGAAGTATGACCATTTGTCAACAACTCACTTTAACTCTGCTGTTGAGCTTCATGGGCGTGTGTGTTTTTTCTGATGTCCTCATGTGTGACTTGCCAGTTCTGTGTGAAGGATTTTCAGTCAGTGTACGCAGGTTTTCTCATCTTTACAGTCACTTCACGTTACTGTACAGCCTCAGGGAACTTACTGTATGTCACATGCATCACACATGTGCTGGTATTTGTGTTATTTCATAATCTTTCCGTTTCATTCTTTTCCAGTCGATATTTTATACTGACTGGATGATATTTGCTTAAACGTCGCTGAAATCGTTGTGTATTTTTATGTTTTGTTAAGACATTATTTCGTGTGTTTATTACATCAGTCGAGTTAAAAAGAGTGATTTAAAAATGTTCTTCTCAAACATCTTATTATATATCTTATCGACATTATCTGTCGATAAATGTTTTTATAGCTTCATCACTATGTTATTTTAGTTACAGATATATGACTTCCTCCCACTCCTTATATCACTCCCTCACTGTCTTTATTCCTGGATAAATCATCTCACACTTTCCTCCTGCTCGTCTAAACATTTGGTGTATTTTCATTATTTTTCATTGTTATTACAGTTCCGCCTCAACTTGATTGTCTCTCTTAGTCTCTTGTCATTTCATGTTCACTGACAGGTTTTGGTGTTGAATGTATTATATCTATAATGGCCAATTCTGTCACACTGTCCACCAAGTTCAAAAGCGCTCTACTAACGTTACTACAAGAATGATAGTTTTGAGGGAACTTTTACAGAACGTTAGCCTACGTTCTGAACATGTTCCCTGTAAGCCAGGTTCACATTAGGAGCCCGTCGATGATGCCTAAAAGACTGTAAGTTGTTGGTCATATCTTACGTCCCTCTAAATAAATGGGTTCTTAGCACATAAAGCACTGAGGCCTCAGAGAAAGAGTTTGGCATTACGACAAGAAAGAACCACCGTTCTTTTTCTCTCTGTTGTTGTTCTGTACTGTTAGCTTGTTTGTGCCACTGCTGCTAATTTGAGAGAACCGTGGTGCGCGTGTTTATCACAAGTAACGCCTGGCTGTGTACGTTGGCGTTCTCTGTCTCCTCAGTGTGTGTTTTACAGAGTATCTGTACTGTATGATCCCTGGTTTTTGGCATCGTGTTGTCTGATCTACTGTCCTACCAGCTCCAGCCTCCTTCTCATGCGTGGAGATGGAACCTTCTGTATGATTGTGTGGGAGACATCCCCACATCCTGAGACACAGTCACATTTAGAAATCCCTCTAGCTCAACAATCTCTCCCACAATTATAGTCAGAAAAACAAAGGTCAGCGTGGAAGCCTTTCTTAACAGTACGAATCCTCATTCCTCATCTTGAGGTTTCTCATCTCACGACAGTTGCTCATCTGAGAAACAATCGAGGAACTCGCCTGATTTCACTTCAAGATCAGAGTTTTATTTGCTAGGGTCATTCTGTTTGTTGTCTTTGGATAATATACTAAGCTAAGAGGGTTCAGGTAGTTTTCAGAATGTGACTGAAGTGGTTTATATTTTAAAGAACGGCTAAATGAATTCAAAAAGTTGTATCTTGTATTGAACTTGTATCGAGCTACAGATGACATTTTCTTAATTATGGGTGGTTGTCGAGGTGTTGCTATGCAGTTACTAGGGTGTTCTGGGTGGTTGCTAAGTTGTTGTTAGGTGGCCGCTAGGAGTGTTCTGGAAAGATACTTACTGGCCCCAGTCAAATTAGTCAAAATTTTAAAAAAAAAGAGAAAAAAAAGACTACAGTACAGCAGTCAAAAATATAAGTCCTAACACATTCAGCCCTCTGCTTAACTTACCCGAGTTAATGCTTTATATCAGAGGCATAATTTTTGCTTCACAGGTGGATGGATGTACACAAATGCTATCAGAATTAATTACGTTAGCTTTTCAAAGCAATTTATCCCTCCTCTTTCTCTGCATGAGGTAATTTACTGTTTAATGGCTCTCTGTTGGATGTTACTCGAGCGCTGTTATTTCTGATGAGTGAAATGTTCAAAGCCTGCTGATGTTCGAGTCTCTCCCCTTCCCTGTTTTTATGTTTGATTATTTGCGTCATTTAGTGATGACTGTCATTCCAGGAAATCAGCAGGGGATTGTGGGTAACAGACTTTCAGCCCAGTGAGTCAAACCCTCTGTTTCCTGCAATACAGATCAGATCAGCTCTGAGCGATGAATCAGTTACCGGCACTCTGACACAAGGGAGGCGGAGATGAGGTGAGAGAGGTAGCTGTCAATCATCGGCTGAGCAATTCGACCTCATCTCTATTTCAGTTACGGCCAGAAAACGTAAACATTTATCATGCGTTTACGCTTGGCTTTCTGCGGTTTGATTGACAATTGAGATTCATCAAGTCGGTGACATTGAGAAATAAACTGAACTGTTTATATCCCTGTCAGGAAGTGATATGATGAAACGGACACATAAATCAAGTGCATGCTGGGAGAGCAATTTTAGGTTGGAAGAACATTTTCCGAACATTTCCAATAAGTAACAAAAATGTTAACATTGATATTTTAAAAGTTCTAGAAATGTTCTAAATGTTAGATGTTACATTAACATTACTGTGTGCTTATAAGAACGTTATTCAAACATTTATTTTTCTAACTCTTTAAAACCATTCCACTTACAACTTAAGAATAACATTTGAATATAAAACTGTTCTAGTAACATTACTGCAAGAATGTTTTGATAACGTTTTAGAGAATGTTAGCCAGCGGTCTGAGAGCTGGGTTGATGCTTGGCAGTTAATGTCAAATGGCACAAAAATATTTGTTAGTAAAACAAATATCAATAGTCAAAACAAATCTTAATGGTCTTTATTAAGCTTAATTTGACCATGATGAGAATAAAATGTCATCATTCCTCCTCCCTGATTTTGGGGTGCATGTGGTCTGGACAGATTTCGTGAGATGCACCTGCGTGCTGATGTTCTGGAGGCAGACGGTGAGGAATCTGATGCCTCATTAAGACCGACGGAGGCGGGTCAGACTCCTGCCATCTCCGTAGCAACAACAGCCGTGCTGGTATTTAGTATTGATGCAGTAAAGGTCAGGGACAGATGCCTGTTTGTTACGCTTTGAAGGTTAAATCATGATTATTTAGGAAGAATGGCAGGTATGATATTCTCAGTCTGTTTCAGTCACCAGCTCCCAGAAGTGACCTCACACAGACAGGAGTGATGCGAGATTTGTGGCATCACCTGATTTTCAGAAGTGATGTCAGGTCTGCTCTCACATCCTGTAAGATAAGAGGCAGATATGTTCCCTTTTTTGGTTTGAGATCATTGGGGACTTGTTAGAACCTCAAACAATACAAGTGTGTATTGTTAAATACTGCATGCAGAACTGTCTTCCTGCTATTAAAAAATATTAGGCAGTATGTACAGTTAGTGTGCAGTATGCTAGGATATATAAGAACATAGTCACACACACATATGCACACGCACACATGTCAGGTTTCTATGCTTTGCTGGCACCTTCCATAGACATAATGAATTTTATACTTTACAAACTGAATATTCTATCCCCAAACCCTCACAGAAACCTTTTGGTTTTTTTACATATTTGAAAAAGCATTATTTAGTATGTTTTATAATTAATTTCCCCCTGACAGGTCCCCACAATGGAAAACAGAACAACAGGAACACACATACACACGCACACACAGGTGCTTTTAACTTTTAAGTAAAGTCTTCAGTATTCCAGACACGCTGCTGTCGGAGGCGTTTGCCCAGTGGACAGAGATGACCGTCAGCCAATGGCGAGTCTGATATTCCTAATGTAAGTTCTGCTGCAGAGCTCATAAATTAGATTCAAGCCTGAAGACATGAGACTCGGCCAACTTCATTTACAAAGTGCAGGTGATAAAGACACTCTCAGACTCTCTGAGTCTGGCTCTCCTCAGCTCCTTTCTTCATCTCTCACACACACACACACACACATTAACAGAATCTCACTCTCTGTAAACAGTCTGTGAGGGACACAGCCTTCTGCATAAGGACTTATGGATCATGTTTTTAATACAGACACAGAGGACAGCAATAAGCAGAGGTTTTGTTCCGTATGAAAGCAGTCATCTTGTTTCGATGACTTCTGCTCATAGACCAAATCCGAATACGGAAATTTCTTTACCGTCATTTTTTCTGTTTTGATTTTAAAAATGCTCTGTCATTCAAAACATATTCTTACAGAAATCTTACCAGACATATAACTACGCAACTAAAAAACAACATTTTTGTAGCTTAATGATTAAAATGCTCTATTTGGTTTATATTTTGCTTATATTTCTACCTCCACACACACAGATTCAAAGAAATGAACTCAAGTCAGTGACTTGATTTAAATTCAAGTGAGTGAGTCACTCATTCCTGGAATTTATTCATGTGTTTTTTATACTGGGGTTATTTTTATGTATTAAGGATAATTATGCAGGTCATTGAGTCACGGCCTAAATTTAAACTCTTTTCTGTGTTTACAGTCATGTATAAATAAAATTACTGTTGCGTTATTTACAGTTACGTCACCTTTTTTGAAAAAGCAGCTAGCTACACTACAGTCGCTTTGATGTTACTTAATAATAAATCGAAAACAGCGAGATTTGATTAAAATTTTTATTAAAATATATTTATATATATATATATATTTAAAATATATATTTTAGTATATAAAGAAGACCACACAGACTTTTAATATTTTTTATTGGTTCATAATCTGAACAATTTTCGTACATGAATCAGACTTCTAACGTGACATATACAGCGAGAGAGAAGGTGCGTTTGATTATTTCGCTCACTCGACTGTATAGTTGGGTGCAATCCGTTGTGTTATCAGTGACAGTGATGTAGCGTTGTCACGCTACGCTGCTACGTGTTAGAGGAAGTTGCTTGTTCCTGAAAAAGCAGTTTTGAAGCGAGCTGTCAAAAATAGTTTGTGGAGTTACTCTCTTAACTTAGTTTCTCCACAATTATGCATCTATGTAAAACGTTATAAGTGATGTTTAATGTGTGTATGAGCCGTGGAGACCCGAGACCTCCAGCTGAAGGCCCTGATCGCTGCTGAAGGCCGTGATCGCTGCTGCATGCCGCTTACACACTCTTGGGCTTCAGGGTGATAAACTGAATTTGTCCAGTTTGATGCTCTACGGAGACTCGGTTTCAAAGGTCATGGACTCACGATCAAATCTGTGTTTTAGACATCATGTTCCGAGAAATACCAGGAGACTCCTGCCACAGATGCAAGTGTGTGTGTGTGTGTGTGTGTTAAATGCATGTTTGCGAACTCTTTGGAAGGGGATGGATTATGTTTCTCACTTCCATTGGGCATCAAACTGGTACAGATCAGGCAGACCAGATGGGCGGCACTGCGTGAGTGGTTTATCTGTACCTTTGAGCTCATAGCTCTCTCTCTCTCTCTCTCTCTCTCTCTCTCACCTAGCCACGTTCTGTCTGTCCATGGGTTTGTTTTCCTGCTTGCCATACTGCAGGGCAGAATAATGTACTGGGCATGTAGGTCAGACCCTCGGGGGCCCCACGCAGTGAGACTGACACCCCCCCCACACACACACAAAGATAGAGGGCCCTGTTCTCCATTACCAGTCACCCCTTTGGAATACACAGTGGCTCTTGTTTATGTCTGTGTTTATGTCCTGCAGCTCAGTATGAATTGAAGGGCCCTCATCTCTGATTCCTAACCACACTTTTGGAAGAGGGGCCCCAGCACTCCTGAACTTCCTGTTCCAACCCAGGTTCAGTTTCATTGTTTCGATATGTTTAGGAACTTTGAAACGACAACGGCCGAGAAAGGGCATGTCAAAGCGCCCGTGCCGAATTTAATCAGAGTGACTGACACACGGATGCTCACTGCTTGCCTTCTGTATGAACATTGATTAGAGGTTAAAGGCAATTAAAGTAATGGATAAGAAAACGGAGGGACGCTGCCAAAGGGAGTTTTGGCTCGGCTGTCTGTTAGTGCTGAGGCGGTGAGGGAGAGGTCTGATTTAAAGCTCCAGTGTCTTACAGGAACAAAACCCTTAATGCAGCATCTCTGGATGCGCTTCAGCGAGAGAGTCTGAGTCTAGAAGAATCTGTGCCAACGTCCAAAACGTTTTAGCTAAAAGGCTTCCAAACAACGCCAAGAGTAACCGAGAGCGAGCACAATGTACCGGAGTAATAAAAGGCCTCATGCATACGAAACAAGGTAGCTGTGCACTGCATCTACTTATTATATGTGGGTACCGTAACATTTTTGGTTAAAAATAAACAAATTATTTACTCAGCAAGGACATGACAGATCGGTGTTCGCAAAATCTCCTTATCTTACCCCGATGCACAACAGTAAGTTTAAAATAGTGATTTATAATTTGAGCTGTCGGATTCCGATTTCCCTGAAATGTCAGTTTGGCTTCATTTAATGTGCACATACATAATAATGAAAAGTCACCTGTAATTTTATGTTTCAAACAGAGATGGCGATAGAGAGGTGAAAGTTACAGATTGCAGCTTTAAACAATCACACTTTTGTCTGTGACAGCGCTAGGTTCTGTAAACGGGAGTCTGGGCACGGCTCATGCAGTTTGAATGGAGAGTAAATAAAGACTTCTGATGAAGTCTCAGTTTTCAGAGAGAAAACACTCTAATAATGTCACGTGTGTCTCTCTTAGAGTTTCAGGATCTCAACAGTGAAACTCAACACAAACTGTGCTCAGATTTCACAACGAAACTGAGCTCAACTATCCTTTATTTATTTCAACAGTGTCTCATTTGTGTCTATTTTTAATTTAATTTAATACCTACATGAGTGTTTATGCAAAATTCTTGCTGACGATGAGTCATAATTTTTTGTCTGGAAATATTTGTTTGTGCATTTTTGTTGTACAGAAAAACACAGAGACAGAAAAAACAGTATATGAGGAAGTCTGAAACATGGACATTTATTGTATTGAATTCGCTCAACTGGAAATTCATAAGATAATCTCTGTGTTCTGAAGAAGAAAGTCGGGTGATTTAGAGGGACGTGAGGTTCTAAAGCGTTCTCTGAACGTTGGCTAACATTCTGTAAAAGTTCTCTCAAAGTTCTCTCATTTTTTTCTCTCAAAAATGTTCTTGCAGTAACGTTGGTAGACCGTTTTGTTAATGTTATATATCATATATATAAATTTTTCTTTAGTTGTTAGTGAAACGTTTTAAAAATGTTACAGAATTTAAGAAATGTTTGAATAACCAAGCAATTACATTAATACAACATCTAAAGAAGCTGGTCGTTTATAGCGCGCCTAAGATTTAAAATAACATTTTTGGTTACTTAATGGAAACGTTAGGAAAGCGTTCTTATAACCTAAAATTGTTAAATGCATTACAGATTGAATATGCCCAAACCCAAAAAACACATGATCTCCTGTTCCTCCACCTCTCCATGCTCACATTTCTCCAACTTTGTCCTTTCTTTATCCTATTGTGTAAATAAACCCAATATGAGGCAGGGCTGATCGACTTCCTGCCTGCTCTGGTCCACCCAGCCCAGCTGCATAACGAAATTAACTCGGATTCCCCCCTTCAGGGCTCCCGCTCCCCTCAGAACCAGACAGAACCGCCCTCACTGGGTTGGAGAAGTTTGCCGACATGTGTTTCAGCGGCTGTAAATGGACCCTGTGTGTTGGAACCCAGGAGAACACAGAACCCTCATGCAAACTTCAACAGTGTGAGGGATTGAGGGGCCAGAACCAGAGACATGCGGCTGAACATGATGTCGCAATGTTTGCGTGGAGCGCGTGAGCAGATAGTGCAGCTTTGAGCGCGTGAACAGAGAGCAGTGTGTCTCTTACGATACCACACAAGGATGTCAGTCATGATGTTTCTGCACTTAAACTTAGAGCATGTTCAAATACTGAGTGTTTTCTTACTGGTGGCCTGATGTTTCCACATCATGGCCCAGTATTGCTCTTATAGCAGAGGTTTGAAACAACACTAAAGATTGGAAGATAATACATTGTTTCTGTTTAGGAGCTGTTCCAGCTAACAGTTTTAGGTCATAAGAACGTTTCCCTAATGTTTCCATTAATAAACAAAAATGTTGCAGATGTTATTTTTCTAGTTCTAGGCATGCTCAAAATGTCCATTTTTTTGACATTGTATTAATGTTACTGTTTGGTTATAAAAACAGTATTCAAACGTTCTTTGATACTGTGACATTTTTAAAATGTTCCACTAACTTAAGAATAACGTTTATAACATTCAGCACTCAGCCAGACCTTCGGCACTCATTAATTACATAGAGAAGCAGAGAGGTAGAGAGAGAGGTAGAGAGAGATAGAGAGGTCATTTTATTATTATTAACTGAGAGAAAGAGAGAGAGAGAAAGAGAGAGAGAGAGATGTCAAAACTAGCAATAATCTTAATACCATGTCTAAAAAACTGGACATTTGAACGTTCACAAAATGTTTTTTCTACTTACTGGAAAGGTTGGGGAAACGTTCTTACAACCTCAAAATGTTATCTGGGGAAAAATGTGTTACTGGGAAGATCACAGGAGTGTGAGGGAGGAGAACAAAATAGAAGTTCTCAGAAACAGAGGGATGATAGGAGTGATAAATAAAGGAGGGAGAGGGTCATGAAAAGAAGACAAACAGAGAGAGAACAAACGAGGTGTGAGGGAGCTGATGACAGGGAAATCCTTTCCAGAGCTGAACACACACACAGATATATTTATCTGTACTATGTCCTATAAATGGGGACATAACATATTACAGACTTCTGTTCTGTTTTATACAGTTTATTGTATAGAAAATTATAATTCACATAGACTAATTCATAGCCTAACAGCAAACTTTTAACATATAAAGAATAAAAACTATTATTATTATAAAACTTACAGTACAGAATAAAACAGTATAGTATTGTACTGTATAGTACATTACAGCATAGTACAGTATTGTGAAGTACAGTATAGTGTAGTACAATATAGTATTGTATACTGCAGGACAGTACAGTACAGTACAGTATAGTATAGTGTAGTATATAGTATAGTCTCCCAATGTATAGACACATATGTCTATACAGAAACAACAGCATGCATTATTACAGGTATGTTCACAGAATATGACACAGAAGTGTAGACATGCTTTAGGAGACAGGAAGGGGTCACTCAAAGGTCTGTGTTTTAGCTGTAGTTAGAAACATGTGGAGGTCCTAACATCATGCAGCAGTTGTGCTCTGACGAATGGCCAGCTCTGGGTTTCAGATATCTCACCCCCCCCTCAAGAAAACAAAACACGGACCTTCTGTTGCTTATTACATTTGTGAAACCATCATGATTGTTGTAATGGCTTGTCTTCTCTTATCTCCGTCTGGTGCATTTCCTGCGCAGGGTCACTTCGGGTGAAGGTTTGACCTGATGGCCGTTTGATGCATGGATTTAAAAATAGCAGCTTTACCATAAGCACCATACAAATTGCAAATGTTTATTATAACCAGTGATGTTGTCTTGCTTGCTTTCTATTCGTTGTGTCATGCTGCAAAGTCATGCAGATGGTGAAATCTCATTGGTCCGAAATGATGCTTCGCTTTTTATAGATGGCTATTATGATTGGCTGTATGACTCTGTAGCTTAATGCAGGATTTCAGTTTCATTGATTAATTAAGTGACAGATTAAATTCACGCCACTGGAAACATTTTGTTTTGCATCTAATTAGGAGTAATAATGAACCCAAAAATTAAGGCCAGTTTACATTCAAATATGACACACAAAATGAGATTTGTTCCTCACACAAATGGATTAAATTGTTTAATGCTTAGAGTCAACCAACTTTTTGATTCGTTTATGGTGCTGTTTGCCATCTCTGGAGCTTCCCAGCACTCGTCCATATTGACTTTCACTGTATGTGATAGAGCAGCCAGGAATAAGAGTGTCACCTGGGTTTGGAATAACATGAGGAAGATGTATTTCTTAAATCATGAGACAGAAACAGAACAGTGTTGGTCTGATGACAGCTGACCTTGTAAACTCCACAGCTCTGACCAACCCCACACACTCCCCACCACGTCCTGCCTGATCTTCTTTGACAGCAAATATCTGCCCCCATAAGGAAGCCACCACAGAACAAAAATGTAGAGAACATTAGTACATTCTAGAACATTCAAGAGGACATTCTTAGAACGTTCCTTGTTAGCTGGGATCTTATCCCAAAAGAGAGACCAGCTGGAGTTTTGAGGGAGTCTTTTAATAAAGGCAGAAAGGTGCAGAAATCATGTTGTCTGGGATTTCCTTACAGGCCGGAGGGGCTGTGTNTGTAAGGGTGAAGGAAATGGCATTCCTCTTTTGTCTGAGTAAAACATCCTATAGCTTTGTTCTGTCTGAAGTTTTAAACTGAAACACCTGCAAGAGGCCCTCTCGGTCTTTCTGGTGTAGAGTGTCTGTTTTTACTAAAGTTTTTCCTCGTAAGTAATTACAGTACGCTTACTCGCCCGTGCCAAAAACTAACTGAGTCTGAAAAATAACTGGGTCCAGAACTTGAGAGTATTGTTCAGCAGAAACAATCAAGTTTTTCTAATACAGGATAATAGCTGTATGAGGCAAAGTGAGTAGTGTGTCCTGGATCAGCTCTGAACAGTCCAGGAGATACAACCTGCTTCTCCCTCAGACACTGGAGGAACTCTGCTTAAGCTGCGATTTTCATGACCCCAGGCTAGCGAAATCCTTCATAACTTTTCATGAGGTCGGCGGGGGTAGATTTCCATCCTGTTCGTGCTTAGTGTTGCATGCCAGTGAAAATCAAAAGTGCTCACGCAGGGCACATCGCCTCTCAGAAATGCTAAAATGTAACGCTCCCCCTCTCCTCAGCCCGATCTGTTTTATAGAACATGTACATACTGTCCATACTGGTTTCCTGTAGCTCTGTAGAACTGGTAGAACATAGGACAGTGCTAAGGTCATGGGTTCAATTCCCGGGGAACACAGAAGTATAAAAACATATACCTGCGTGCATAACGCATAATGAAACACACGTGACAAAATACTCCACGTTTTATAAACATGCCATCAGCACTTTCTCTAAAAACAAAACACATCCAGCTGTGAAACCAAAGACTGAGAGTCAGAGAGCTCTCCCCAGGAAAACTCATTTCATCTGACGTGAAAATGTATGTTTCATGTAAAGAGACTTTTACACTCCGTTCTGTTTGTTGGCAGCATTTGGTTTGTCTGGCCGGTGTGAATGCGGTTTTCCTTAATTCAGGTGTGCACGAGCAAACCGCACTGGAGTCTGTTTGAAAAGGTGCGCTGAGGTGCGGTTAGCATGACCTCCGGTACGGCTCACGGATGCTGTGATACACTCGTAAACTCGTAAAGTTCACAATACAGGTTAAACAGTTGTAAAAAATCTATGCAGAGAATTCCTTCATATTATTACATTACATTGTACATTGTGCTCTATTTTTACAGACTTTAAGATTTTCAACACACAAGATTCAAGATTTGTATTCATCACATACAGTTATACGCAGGACACAAACAGCCGTGAGTATTTACTTTATTTACTGTTTGCAATTTTCAGTTTTTGTCAATCTGTTTTGCCTTGCCGAAAGCTCAGTGTCAACATTATGATACAAAATAATAATAATGTGTCAGAGATTTTTTATTTGTATTGACAGATCTGGGATTCACTTTGTTAAATGAATTAATACATTGAGTCTGCAGGACAGTTTTTAAACTTGTAGCTCGGTTTGGCTTCATTCGACACGCAGAATAAAAAGTATGTACAGTAACCTGAATACTGTGCTTGTGTTTCTTTAAAAGATACATACTGTATTTATAGGTTTGGTATATATGTGATGTGAACAGGTGGTATTAGAGGTAATGAGTGATAATGCAGGGTCATCATTTTAATAAAGCTGGAATCCAGTGTGAAACCAGTTTCAGTAATGCAGAAATGCTCTGTATTCTCTTTATGATCACACTGTGTTCTGCCAGCAGCTGCAGAGGACGAGAGAATGATAGAAGAGTCGTTGGCAGAAAAGAGAAATGATTCCTTTTGTGTTCTGCTTTTCATTGCACTCCTACAGGTCAGTTTAGTGTAATCCACCACTATTCCCAGCGAACAATTTAAGGTTATAAGAATGTTTCCGCAATATTTCCATTGAGTAACAAAACATTAAAAATGATATTTTGAATATTCTAGAAATGTTCAAAATGTCCAGTTTTTAGACATTGTATTACAGTATGCCAGTATTGTTTGGTTATAAGAACGTTATTCAAATGTTTGTGTAATATTTTTAAAACATTCCGCTAGCAAAGTTTTTGATATATATAATATACGACGTGAAACAAACGTTCTACTAACTGCAAGAACATTTTTAAATAACTTTTAGAGAACTGTTAGAGAACATTAGGCAACGTCTTGAGGCTGTTTCCTGTTAGCCGGGTTAGTGTTAGCTAAAGCATACTGAAGCTAACAGGCTAGATTGAATTTATTTCATATATTAGAAGCAAAACAAACGTAATGGAGACATTTTAAAATATCTTTTTTTTGGAGAGTTGTATAGAAGGTTTCCGGAGTCTAACACTCGTTTTCCTGCCGCTCTGAAAGGAAGAACAAGGAAAGAACAAGGCTAATCTGTTCCATTCCAGGAATGCTGTGTTTAGAAATGGATCTTACGGCTTCAGCACTCCTGGTGGACTCTGTCCAGACTGCCTTTGACTCTGGTTCCAGCTGTCTAGCAGCACAGGCCCTACAGCTTCCACTCACACTGAGTGACTGATCAGCAGCACTCAATAATCTTGTGTGGATGCAACTGAATGGGCTCTTTTAATCTGCAGTAAAGGGATCCAGTAATAGAGTTAGCAATCTAACACAAGACGCTTCTGGCTTCCCTCAGCGTTGTGTGGAAACGCTAACACTGTGTCTTCTCTTCTGGAAGACTTTATTGCAGCAGTATCGGCCGTTTTGATAAATCCGTCTGTTGGGAAGCAGCCAAGACTCACTATTAAACATCCATACGAGTGTCCGACTACCGACCTTTCGTGAAGCATGAGACGAATGTGTCCTGGCCAGTTTTAGACATCTTTTATTTTGAACTGGGGTACGCCACTGTGAGAACGCAAATTACATTCCTGTGTATGTTCCCAGGGAGTGTTGTCGGAATGTTTGCTATTGTTCTCTAAATGTTCTCTCTCGTCAACAAAAACGCTCTTGCGATATTTTTTTATGTTGTATATATATAACGCAACTATATTACAAATAAGCTAAATTACAAATAATTAGCAAATGAACATCTACGGTATGAAACATCTTAATATGCAGTTGCGTAAACACGACCTTATTTGCTCAGTCAGAACAGGCACTAATTATACAGTTCACTTAACAGACGGTTGCTGTACGTCTGTTGACCGTGAAAAATGAGTATGCACGTGTGGGCGGGGTTTAGATAGGAAGGGCCACTGCGGCATGTTGTGATGTCACACTTCATTAGCAGGTGAAGTGGATGCAAATAAGAGAGCAGCACATGTAGGTCATAAATCACAGGCTGAACGTTTAATCCAAACAGATGTCAGCTGTCATGATACATGGAGCAAAGGATTTAGGATGTCAGCAATGAATGGAAGTTGTAAATCTTCTTTAGGAGCTTTTAGTATGATCTGAACCACAGAGAGCATTTATGCCTGCGATGACCTTTGATGATCCACCAGTCTGTATTGTTTCCTTTATCAAACGTTAAATATCACATATCAAAAGCATTATTCTTAAATACTTAATGAAACGTTTTAAAAATGTTCCAGAAATTACAAATATGTAAATAACATTGTATCCAAACAATAATGTTAAAACAACGTCTAAAAAACTGGATGTTTCAAATGATCCTAAAACTTCCAAAATGACATTTTTAACGTTTTTGTTAATAACGTTTTTGGAAACATTACAGAAACATTCGTTAGGGTATGGTGTGTGCCCATTATGAGAGCAGGCTCTCCATTGCACATGTCTGGGGTCCAGGTTAGCAAACAAACATGAGTCCGTGTTTAGCACGAGGAGTAAAGAACACACACACACACACACACACACACAACAGCACCAGCTACTCAGTACAGTGATTTGCTTTAGGAGGAAAACCACAAATGTATTCTTCATCCTCTCCACCTGCTCTGGGAATTCCATGGAATCCTCAGCAGAATGTTGGAACTGCTTTTCCCTGCACAAAAACATCAGACACGCCATCTCACCGCACACACACACACCCTTTCAACATGCTTTAACTGCGCCGTGTGTAAAATATATCTCAGATTACAGAGATTTTGCACAATTGCAAGTTTTTCATTTT
>JAZGTI010011055.1:0-17023 GCA_036877585.1 Botia kubotai
GTGTGTGTGTGTGTGTGTGTGTGTGTGTGATGGGGCTGTGGAGTGAATTAACAGAGCGTCTGTGTAGCTCTGCCGGAGCTGCATTCCCCATCACCACAACGAACCCACTGACCTGCGCACACGGCCACGCCTTTCCCCGAGCTACACGTTCACTCCCAGACATGCAGACGGCTGAGACCAGAGCCCCCTGCTGGAGACACGCGGGAGTTTCCGTTTAACTATCCCATTTGTTTTCATTCTTTATTACATTTTGAACATGTGTTTTCAATAATTACTCGCTTTATATAAAGAACAAATCAATAAAATAAACTGAATTAGACAGTTTGGTTTGCTAATAGCGTATTGCTGGCGTAACATTTTAATTGCTCTAATATCCTTATTTATATCTGTCAAATTATTGTTGATACGTTCAATGATAATTTCACGTAATTCCATTTTAAATATATCTTTGCTACTTTTTGTGCACCGTTTTTATATGTAATCCCCATGTAGCTTGTAGTTGCATTGATTCTTTATTTACTCTCTCTCTCTCTCTCTCTCTCTCTCCGTTCAGAAACCACAGTTTAGATGGAAAAGTGGACAAACACAGAGTCTCTGTGCTTGAACAGGGCTTCTTTTCTTTAAGAAACACAAACTGTTTTCTTAGCCTCAAAGGTCCAGAACAATTTGGGCTCTAGTGGACAACCAAATCTCTATTGCGTCCCCGTTTCTCCCGTCAGTCCGGCACTGACTCGCCCACACACATCCACACTCGCGCAGAGCAATTCAGCCTTGTCTTTCCATCTCAAGGAAAACTCTCGCGTTTTCCAGTCACCAGACAAAGCCTCAGTGTGCGCACACGTACAATGAAGGTCGACCCTCACAAGCGGCTTCGTTTTTGCACTGGAAACTTCATGCCGGTCCGTGTGCGTGGCTGTAAGTGAAAGATAAGTTCCATTGCAAGCCACACGGCCATGGAAAATAAATAGTTCCACAGGCTAGCTCATACATAAAGAAAAAGCACGGCTTTGGCCCGGGCCTAGCACTAACATTGCTAATGAATCCAAACCCTGCTGGGCACCTACTCAGTTAATGTAATTACTTTGCAGACCTCATCGAATTAGAATCAAATTTCACTCAGATGCAGCACGACCTGTCTCAGAGTCTAGATGAGCAGTGAGACACGTCAAGCTGTCTGTCGTTGGATCATACGGTGGCACAATTAGCAGAATTAAAGAAAACGTTCTTGATGGACTTTGACGTGTTGAACTGAAAGGTCGAAACATGGAGAGGAATTTTGATACCAAACAGACAGACGGATTGACAGTAGACCGGATTACGTAGCTTCGGGTACGGATTACGTACCGGAAGCGTCAGTATGATGTTGGTGACATTGGCTAATGTTCTTTAAACGTTCTCTCAAAGTTATCGGAAAACATTCTTGCAGTAATTTTAGTAGAGCCTTTTTAATGTTATATATCATATATATCAAAAATGTTACTCTTACATTTTTAGTTGAACGTTTTAAAAATGTCTTAAATTGAATGAATTAGAATTAAATAACGTTTGAATAACGTTCTTATAACCAAACAGTAATGCTTATGCGTTCCTGTTTTCAAAATAACGTTTTAACATTTTTATTACTTAATGGAAACGTTGGGGAAACGTTCTTACAAGCTGAAATAGCTCGCTGGGATGGCGCAAGAAACGCTAAGGTCGTGGATTTGATTCCCAGAGGGCATGTTTACAAAACAGTGCATGAAGGAAAATGTCTGCCAAACGCATAAACGTTATGTAAACATAGCGCATCGAAAACCAACCAGACCTGCCAGCACTGGTGTGCATCTGTACATTCTGTCCTCATACTGTCACATATCAAATACAACATAACTGTTGAGAAATTTGTTGTTTATTCATCTGGCAATGCTGAAAGCTGGACCGCTTTGGGGATCAAACCTACAACCTTTCAGTTACCAGCCCGGATCTTTAACCGCTAAGCCAAAGCTCCACTCCCATTAGAACATGGATGAGATCTAGAAGCTAGACTATCTGAGAAACTGCACTCTTGACCGCACGGCAACACACTTGTGAATGCACCTATATACACTACGACACACTTTAGCGATAACATAGCAACGGCTAACAGGTGGTAACCACCCACAACACTGTAGCATTGTGACAGAAAATGTCAAAATCTGCTATAGATCTTTACCTGTGTTCAATCATAGGTACTAGGTTGATAAGTTAAAATGCGTGTGTTTAACTGTGGCGCTCCAATGCTGTGGATCTCTGTGCTGCATAGATGCATGTGATGTCCTCAGGGCTGGAGCTTCATGTGCCCTTATGCCTGTGTGTCGGGTACACTGTGTTCTCAGTCTATAAAGCAGATGCGCGGAGGGGGTGAAGCTTTGCAATGTGCCACTGACATTGTGCAAAACTGGATGTTATAGGTGTGTGTGTGTGTGTGAATGTATAAGCTTGCTTGTGTGTTTTAAGTTGCTGCTGGCACTCTTGTTCCTACAGCTTGTTCTACTGCAAACTGTTTGAACCATCTGTCAACCTTTGCCTGCACCCCTCGCGTTCCCATCGTGACATCTGAAATAAAGCAACTGCTTTAATACCGCAGGTAAGCTGACAGCTGCACGAAGATGCGTCCTTCCAGCAGGTGGTTCGGGAAAAAGTTGTGCAACCTTATTAATCCTGGGCTTCGAGGAGCAGCGAGTGCCACAAACGCACGATGATTGGCTCTTCCGAGGCACTTCCCACTTCAGAACTCATTTCTAAAAAGGGACACGCGCTAGCGGCGGTCGCCATGGCAACAGCTGGCTCCAGCGTGACAATTCTCTGTTGGAATTCCGGACGGATGGTCCAGGTTGTTCCCACGCTAGACTGCGAGGAATGCCTCTTTCACAAACATGCTGTGGGTGGCATTCGCCTAGAGAGGGAATCCGTCGGTATAAAGTGAACGCTGCACGGCTAGCCCTTATTTATAGCTGCGTTTGCATAATTGCGATTGCATCTAAAAATTGCACAATTTCTCATGTGCCTTTTTTGAATGTTTTGACAGGGCTGATGTACCATGCAGCAACACTGACTAAAATGAAATGCATCATAATTTACAATCCAGACAAGAATACAAGAGTAGACCTACAAAATAACAGAAATAGGGGTTCTTCTCTAAAACCTAGTGAGCTGTCTACAAAGGCAGTATTATATTGCCACGCCCCTACAGTGAAGACTGGTCTGAAAGGTATTTGCGTTCCATGATACCGTCCACTTTCAAATTTATGCATGCATCCCAGAATGCTTTGCGGCAAGCCTCAGTAAGAAAATCCACCCAAGATTGCAGATAAGGCACAAGAAATGTTGATTATAAATATCCATTTTTAAAAACGTGAGTATGTAGTTGAGTAGCATAGACTATTGGTCATTTATGTGGCTCAGTTTCAGTTAAGGTAACTACTTAAGGCAGCCGACTGCATAGGCAGTAGACAACAACATAGATGTCTAGATTTTAGAACAGAGCCAGATAGGGTCCATCCATCACTGTCTGTTTTGGATCTTTCTCATCCTTTCATCAAGCACACCAAACACTTGAGTCAGGCCTGGACATTTTCAGGGAGCTCTGTAGCAGGTTGTGTGACATTTAGCTCAGATCTGGGGTCTTGCGTCCCGTCTCGGCCCTTAAAAGGACACGATTAGTCTATCTCAGCCTTACAAACAGAGAAATCGACAACAACAGCTGACCAAGTACAGAGACAGCCTGAATATAAAGTGTTTAGACTGATTTCCAGGAATCGTTTGTTCCAAGAAACAGGAAAAGAGATTCTGTGATTCTTTTATGTCCTTGTCGTCCAGCCACGACATAATACACACAGAAACACATTAAAATAGAAACACATTATGTTACATTATATTTTTTCTCCATTCATTTGGGATTGTTCTCAATAATAATAATTTGCCTTTAGTGTGTAAGGCCAAGAAAGTGTTCATAAGTATATGATTTTAGGCCTATGTTTAAAAATGTAAAACTAGTATGGTTTATTTAAACTATTAACTTACCTTTTCATTAGGTTGGTCAAATCCTCTGCATCTTACAGATTCATTTACTACCGACCGTTCTCCGTTTATTTTCAACAAATACGGTTCTCGGTTCCCGCGAGTCGTTCATTCGATGAAAACGCTCCGAATCATTTAGGCTGATTTGTGAACGGACTCACCGAACCGATTCGCTGAAAAGATCCGACTCTGAAGAACGATTCATTTATTAATCGGACTGAATCGTAGCCACAGTTAAACGATTAGCTAATCTCTGGTAAATCATCCAAAATCACAGTGATTTTATATAGATTCATGTCACTCTCTCTCTCTCTCTCTCTCTCTGTTTTAACATGTTAATCTTTTACTGTTACTTTTGAAAAGGAACAAATGCATTATATTCATAACGATAGTCTTAGCCGGTAATCATTTGATAATGTGCCAGACCAGCAGAATATGGCCGTGCGTGTTTGTTTTCATGCTCCAATGAAGTTGTTGCCATGGGCACGTCTCTCTTTTCTCATCACACTGGGTGTACTGGATTCACTGGTGTTGAAGATGATGATGATGATGGAGATTTTTTAGACGCAAAGCCACGAAAGAAGCTGTTTACAAATCTGACAGAGGCTCACACATAGCGGAGAGTTTTGGGGGTTGCTATGGAAACCAAATGGAACTACCAGGTGCACAATGTTCCGGTTCCTGAAACAAGCTTTTAGCTGGTGACTGATTAAGGTGTGCTGAGAGTACACAGAACACACACACACACACACACAGCAACTCTCACAAGCATAAGAAAACCAGTTCAAATATGACTTTTACTCCAGATAACCTGAATGTTTCATTTCATTCTTTATTTCTTGTCATTTATTTTCAAATGGCAAAGCAATTTTTGTTCTCTTCAAAATAAATCCCACATTAAAGACCGTTATATAAAGGTACAGTGGCATTACTGTGGTACAGTCATGGTATCTGATGGCAGAATCATGGTGTAAAAAAAATATTGCTGCCTTATATTTTTAAGTTCGATCAATTTGGCCGCACGAGTCATTTTAACTTACTATGATTAATCTCGACTGTTGTGGTAACTAACTGTAAAATAGTTAAAAAATGACATTTTCATAAGTAACACCAGTTACGAGTTAAAATATTAAATATTACGTTGTAATTACTTACCAAGATGATTAAACTTAAACATTTAAGGCAGCAAAGTTTTTTGGTATATTTTCATATGTCATGGTTCTGAATATACAATAATATTTGTATAGTACAGTCTCGGTACAGTCAGCTGGTCATTATCACAATATTACCCTTTGGGGTGATACGTGACCCTTCCAATTTACGTAATAAACACCGTCGAGGTTTAAAAAATGACCAGCTGACTGTACATTATCCTCTATCTGCACACACATAGGAACATTCTGTGTGTCATTATAATGCAATGTGCTAACAGTGAATAGGAAAGAGTCCAGCATACATACAT
This sequence comes from Botia kubotai, assembly GCA_036877585.1. NCBI lineage: Eukaryota > Metazoa > Chordata > Actinopteri > Cypriniformes > Botiidae > Botia > Botia kubotai. The sequence continues at coordinate 5,501 of JAZGTI010011055.1, forward strand.
ATTGCTCCGATAAAGGAGTCAGTTTGTTCTGGCACGACCTCTTCTCAGCTATCTGAGGTCAATATTTACTTTAACAGACCACATATGAGCAACGATGGACCCACAGATGGAACCACAGTGTTGTCCTGTGATATGAGTTTTCTCTCGTCCTTTATGCCGTTTTCAATGGAAAGAATTGGATAATGGAGCGTGGCTTGTTGTAAACATCCAGAATGTAGATAAATGTGGGTTTTATGACAAATAGCTGTTCACAATGTTTGTCAGAGGAATGTCAACGCTCTGTTACTGAAGGCCGTCTGCTTTTGTTTTCTGTGCTGAATCTGAGGTGGAATAAACATGAAAACTCAATTCACAGCAGGGTCAAGATGAGGAGAAGAAAATGTCCATCAACACAGATCAATTTTACCTATATTCCCAACAGGCCAAACTTTCATGCGAGTCATTATATTTAAAGCTGCAATCTGTAACTTTTTGGAACAAAATGAAACAAAAATTGAGCAAATAAATGGCAGATCAGTGTTTGATATGATCTCCTTACCTTCTGATTCCCAGCGGTAAGTTTATAATAATGATTTATAATTTCAGCTGTCGAGTCTGAATTCCCCGGAAATGTCAGTTTGGCTTAATTTGATTTATGAAAAGTGCGTGAGGTAACCTGGAATTTAATGTTTCAAACAGAGATGGCGGTATAGCGAGCAAACGTTACCGATCGCAGCTTTAATCTCAAACGGAAAGTTCCTGGAAGTCTCACAATTTTGAAGCATTATTTTTTTAATTAGAGTTCAAATATGATTTTGACATTTTCCCTTATATGTGCTGAGCTGATGATGAGTTTAAAACAATTAGTGATGTAAGGAGACAATCTATAGAAACACATCTATATCACACATTGTTTTTGAATGCAAATCGACCGCCTCACGACATAAATCAGATTTCACCCCGCTGTTGTAAACATGCCGCATGCCGCGGTGAAGATTATTATTCCAAAGACATGTGGGCCATTGTCATTAATCAGATCTTACATCATCATTACCGTATGAAAAAGCCTCATTTCCCTCAACACTGTTATGAAGTTATGATGTCATAGGTGTGCAATAGCACAACAGCGGCATAATGTGGCTTGTAAAGAGCGCGTGTGCATGCATGAATGTATGCGTGGGTGACTGCATGTGTTTTGAAGAGGGTGGGGGGTGGCTGGGGACTAAAGCCTTCTCTCCTGTGAGATAATTAAGCTGTAGGAGTGAATGTAGGGCTGCCAATCACCCCACCCCTCCCCCGTTCCCTGTTGCTCACTAATTACCCCAACTAGGTGTCTGTACTCCAGGGTATAAGATCATATGTAAGGAATAAGAGAAGGTAAGGAAATGCAAAATTAAAAAGACAGAAAATTGATCAGTTGATTTAAATGAACACAAAAGATTTTGTGGGAATCAGTGTAATTATTTTTTCGTATTATATTATATATTATATTATAAATTATATACTTTTTAATATTTTAGTTTTGCTTTATACGCATGAACGCAATTACATAATAAGGCATTATGTAAAAAATACGTCAAGATATTCAGCACAAAAAATGAAAATGATGACATAAAGAAAAGAGTAACTTAAAGAGGGATTTACATTTCATAACAAAGAAATGTTTTGATATGTAATGAAGATGAAATTTGTGAGATTTTGCTCTTACGTGATTAATTTTTTTGTACTTTTTTTTACATTTTTTAAAAAGCCTCAAAATGATCCGGAAAATGTTCAGATCATGGTGAGATAACATGACTCATCAACTCGTATTTGTTATATAATATTTTGTCGTATAGTAACCTGCTCCTTCCTTTAATTTTGGACGTTTTAGACCCTTTTTATTAAATATTGTTCCGCGCTTATAGTCGTGAAATCGCATTAAATGACAGTGATGTAGTGTCAGGGGGGTGTCCTGGTGGGGGGTTCGGCTGTGACCATCTGTTCAGACCCCCTTCTTAGATCTCCACGGGAGCCGTCCAAGGACACTGGAAGATTGGGTAATAAACAAACACAATGAAGTCCGAAAGCACGTGGAAAGCTCTAAAGCTAAACAAGTAAACGGCTTTTTAACTAGCTGCTCTTTTGCATACACTGAAAGTGAATGGTGACCACCGCTGTGTGTCCCTGGCCCCTATAGACCTTCATTGTATTGACACACACTCCTTTAGTGTCCCACGGAGGGAAGGCGTATGGGTGTGGAATAACATACAGGTAAATGATGACAACATTTTTATTTTCTGTGCACTGTCCCTTTAAGTAAACTGCACATATTCGACATCGTAGCCGAGCTGATGTTTCCATTTCGCAGCCCTGTTACGCCCTTAGACTGGTAACAGGTGTCTCCTCCATTGTCCTCTTTGTCCTGTGTCCAGACAGAAGCATCGTCCCTTCTCAGAATGGCCAGACAATGGAGGGTTGAGCTTATGAATATTTGATAAAAGGAAGTTTTAATATGGTCGCGTGGAGGCGGGGCAACGCATTTATTTCGAATCAATTTCCATATGCTTCGGAATCATTCATCAATGATCATTTACTTGTCTCTTTATGCGTGCGATACAGAGGGCTCGGTTTAAAAAGATTGGTTAACGTTGAGCTTAACGTATGCTGGATCATAAATCATAGCCGATCTGTAAAGGACAGATAACATTGGGTTAAGACATGCGATCGGCCCGAATGCATGAAGACGGATCGTGTTGGGCCGAAACAATGAATTTGTCTTTATTTTGTCCTACAACAATGACTAGAAATGTATTCGTTGTCACGTTTATTATGATAATACTAGCATGTAGCTAATTACGCAATTTGATGATTACATTTTGCTGTTCTTACATATGGCTCAAAGGCACCTCGGAAGAATGTAATTAAACATGTAACAAACTAATTAACAAACGGGGTAAATTATACAGTAAAGTTGCCTCAACACGCCCAGACGCAATTCAATTGTTCAGCAACACCAGCTATTAAAAAAACAAACCCCGAGGGGGCTGTGATTCAAAGAGCTTGTAAGGAACACTTCGGTTTCTAGGAAATAACCCTTGTTTACAGATGTGATTTCCTGGAACCTGTGATTGTTGGTGGTTAAGGGCTGCCATGTACTGACAAGCAGAGCCTCCACGGTCCACAATCCACAATCACGGACGCGATCTGAACATACAGGTGCTGTTTTGCTTAACTGTATGTGATGGACTCATGTTATTGACAGAAAAGGGGGCGTTACATATGAACCGATCTATCTTAATCATGACAATTGTTATTCGCATTTTATAGTGAACAACTGAAACTATGATTTAAAAATCAATTTAAGCAACAGAGTAAAATTTCACACTGGACCACAACCCTGCTAACGATTTTAGGTTGTAAGAATGTTTCCCTAACATTTCCAACTAACGGAAACATTAAAAATGTTATTTTGAAAGTTCTATACACATTCAAAACATCCGGTTTTTTAGACATTAACATAAAACTTATTTTAGTAATGTTTTTAAAAGGTTCCACTTACAACTTAAGAATAACATTTTTGCTATATGTAATATTATGTTACAAACGTTCTACTAACATTACTGCAAGAATGTTTTTGAGAATTCTTTAGAGAGAGAGAAAGAGAACTTTAAGAGAACATTAGCCAACGATCTGAGAGTGTTCCCGTTTAGCAGGAAAGCAGTTCCATTGTTAGCATATATGTACAGTCAGTCTCAAAGGTTAGACTTGATGACATCTATCTCATTGTGCCTGTTTTGTCAGACTATCTCTGCCAGGCAATATCACTGTGAGCACAGTTGTGTCTGCCCAAAGACTCCACGCCCAGTGCCAGCAGACCATTATCACCATTAGACAAGGGTCTCGGTGTACTGGTTTGTGCTTTAGCGAGCTGGCCGGTCTCCAGGCACTGGAAGATTCATTATAGATGGTCCCAGGGTGCTGAATCCAAGCCTGACCCCACTACCTCCCCCACAGGGGTCTGTGCCCATTGGACCATTATGGTGTCCTTGGATGCACCAGACCATAAATTTATGGGCTGCGTTCCTCACTCGCCATTCCTCCCTCGTTTCCCAGTGTTCCAGTATGTTATTCTGTCACTTCTCAGTTAAGATGAAGCTAAAGAGCATCTGTTCCAAAATATGCACATGGCAGTATTGAACCAATTAACTCTGTGAGCTGTTTGAAATGAGACACAGTCGGGTTCAACAGTCTACTCGCACAAGTTTGTGCAAAACCCAATGATCCATGTTATTCCAGTATGATCCAAGAATGTTCTAAAGAGCATGTTTTGTGTACGGCAATGAAAGCCAGGAAATCAGAACTTTCCATCGAAGTTAACATAATTTAATGTCACAAATTTGCTTTGATTCATTTGATTGGTGCGAAATCTTAAATATTTACTAACGTCATGACGTTCCTTTGTTTATTTCGTTTCACTTTTTTTAACCCCACTGTGTGTGTTAGTTTGGAGATGAGGCATGGTGTTATTCCAAGCCTACGTGCGCAAATACCAGCAGAGGCGGTGAGCCTTCGCTGGCAAAATTGACCAGTCCAAAAGGTCAGAGGTCAGGGCTGGTGGCAGGTCACCCCAACCCAAAAGGTCAAAATGGGTCATAAAGATAATTTGCAGCTAAGCGTCAGTAGCGGCTAAAAATATGACAACTCAGCTAGGGGCGTTTGTGCACTCCTAAATCCCAAAATTTAGCTCTACATCATGGATGAGGAGAGGAGTTAGCGGTCTGGCTAACGTATGGAATGCCGCACTCCCAGCTGAAGAATCCCAGGCAGCAGGTGGAGTCTGGAAGCAATGATGAGGTCATCGGGGCCAACTGTTTTCACATGGGTTTGTTTCAGTGTTTACCCCAGTCAAAAACACGCCCGCGCCAACCAGCACCGCGCGGCCAGCCAAACCCCGTGAACTCTTTAATACGCCACATGATCCGCCGTATCGATTGTGTTTCTGCGGCACCTCGCGAAAATCTCTCTCGTTGTGCTTTATTCTTCCCCATTTTTAATTATCTGTCCTTTACCTTCTACTCCAGGAATGTTTTCATCAGAAAATCCCAGCGTTCATTCTCCCAGCCCCTCCCTTCAGCGCAGAACTGCACCACTCAGGAATGCCATAAAGTATCTCTGCATCCGGAGGCTCAAAGTATCTTTGGGTGCGGAGAAAAGCGTGCCAGGCTGTCGGCTAACAAGGTCGCGCGTGCACGCGCGGCTAAATGCAAACATTGACAGACATAACATTGAACCGTCACACCTGCTTAAACAATCGCCTGTAAGTTGACCGTCCATTTGTGACCCAGTTTCAAGCGTTACTTGCTAGCCACGTGAACACAAAAATATTCGCAGTGCTGGAAACAGAGCGCGTTTTTGGCTGACACTGCCCCCTGCTGTACACAAGTGGAACATAACAAGCAACTTGATTATACAGAGAACAAGGAAAACTGAAATGACAGGAAACTATTAAGAGACACGTTTTACAAAATTAATAGTCTTTTATATTTACAGTAATGCGTTTGGCAGATGCGTTTATGCAACTTACACATTGCATTCAGAATATGATCGATTACATATCAATAAGTTTGTGTTTCTTGACAATCAAAGCTATGACCTTCGTATCGACAGCGCCATGTAGCGGATAAAACAAACATTTAATGTGTGCAACATAAAACATTGTGCATAAGAAAAGACTTTGTCCTGCTTATTATTCAGCCTGAAGCATCATTCTTAATAATACAGTGTGAAAGCTTTAAGCCCTGTAAGTTTTATTGAGAACTGTCCCATCATATACATCTTCACCTGCTGTACAGACATGCATCGCTCTCACTGTTAAAGGAAACATAGAGCAATCTGTTAAATAATGTGAAAACTAACTGCTTGGCCATGCAAAACTCATCACTCCATTCAGGTCCATAACACAAAAGTTAGAATCTAGTTTTATAAATTTAAAGTGGAGGGGGCTAGGGGTGGGTGGGTCTGTGTACTCAGGTCTGATCTTGTTTAGGGCACCATGTGAGGCTCTGACAGCCTCTACTGATTATAATCGTAGATAACAAGCTTTGTGAAATACGTATTTTCTCGGCCTCCTTACCGGTCCCTGAGTGTCTTCCACCATGTTCTTGCCTTTCCCCCATCTGTACCGCAAACAACAAACGCCAACAAAAATTAAAAAGTTACATTTTAATGCAACAGCTGCAGAGTGCTTCAAACATCAGAGGCCTTTATCCTTATCACAGCAAGACTACATCATTTCTAGTTTATCAACAGGTTATTATTTCACTGTTATTGTCTGTTGAAGCCTCACAGTTTTATGAGTTTCATATGTCGCTTGCTGGTAACTATTACTTTGATTTTCAGTAGGGAAGAGGAAATGAAGGATTTATGGATTTGCTATCTACATATCTTTTGTCATTGTATGTTTCATCTCTACCGTTACCAACAACAAACTCAAACCGCTTCCTTGTTGCCAGCGGCAACGTGTTAAACCAAAATTAATTTACCTTTTATTGTCATTTTGGCAATGAAAGCAGCTGCCAAGAGAACAGACAGAAAAACAGCAGCGGGAATGACAATCTTCTCGAAATCCTGATAGTAACTTCTCTCCGGGTCAAGGCACCAATTTGCTAAGTAATGGAACAACAGAGCGCATATCCTTAACAGCCTATTCACAATAAACAGCGGTAATACAGAGATAATGAATATAAAGATCCAGTTTTATCTTTATATAGTCACTTACAGCACTGCAAGTCGCACTGGAGAACAGGAACAGAGAACGTAACGTCTACTCTCTGCACCTTTGAAACAGATAATCGATGGAAAGTACAATCAAAACAACATATAAACGTTTTTGTTAACGAGAAACAAAAGTAAAAACATATTTGGAAAAGGTGAAGCTAAGCCAAAATATTTCGTGGCTCCTAAACAAAACAAAATAAACCGAAATATAATAAAAATACGCACAAGGAAATTTGACACCCGCTATTATTAAACATGATGAAATTAAAATAGTTTCTTAAAACTCTATATCTATCATTAATTATTGATGATTTATCATTATTATCACTATTAATAGTGTTCCTGTAGCTCAATTGGTAGACCATTGGTTAGCAGCACAAAGGTTGTGGGTTCGATTCCCAGGGGAGCACACGTACTGACAAAATGTATAACTTGAATGTACTGTAAGTTGCTTAAAGCGTCCGCCAAATGCATACATGTAAATGTAATGTAAATGTCTATTGATTGAGTCCGTAAACTTTAAACTAAAATATAGTTTAAAAAAATCAATTTAAACGAAGAAAAAATAAGATAAAGCTGCAATCCGTAACGTTCTCTATCGCCATCTCTGTTTGAAACACAAAAATGCGCGGTCATTTTCTAAGCAACACGCTACAAGCTATCCACTGTTCCAGCACCCACACAAGCGAAAGAGTAGCCGGATCTTCTTCTTTCTGTTTACAGACAGACAGACAGACATTTCCCACAAAATCTGACGTGACAGCTCCGATTATAAATCACAATTATAAACTTACAGTTGGGAATCAGGGTGAGGTCAGGGGACCGTTTTGAACACTGATGGGTCATGTATTTGCTCAACAACTGCTTTTTGTTAATTTTTAACCAAAGCGGTTACAGATTGTATCTTTAAAAGTGCATGTTAAACACAAAATGGAAATTAAAAACAAAACCCAACGCTATTATAACGTTATCAGCACTACATCATCTACATTAATTAATCAGTAATGCCATAAATCCAGCCTGAGGAAAGTAACAGTATTACGTTTGTCAACACTTTTTCTGTCATCCTTCTTTTTTTGTTGCCGTACCTGTATGCAAACGCACACTCTGCACGCAGTTCTGGACAAGTCGAAAGCCGCGCGCTTCATTTTATCCTAGAAAACAAATAAGTGAAGTGACATCGAACAAGCTTGAACATGATTTCCCGTCTGACGTTTTGCTCGGAACAGACTCTTTTGTTAGTCGTGTCACCAGGTGCAAAAACAGGAACGATTTTTGACAAAGGAAGCGCCTTTGATGGAGACCACCAGGCACCATTCATTAAGATTGAGGGACAATACAATTCCGTAAACATTCGTTCTGATGTGATTAATCACAGGCTGATCATCTCGTTCATGGCTTCTTACCACATAAAGGTTTTGTGAAGCGTTTTTCTCCACTGGCGCACACCGAGACGATAATTGTCTCACACACGGGGAAACTGAGAAGTTCGCCTTCACCCATGACGAAATTTCAACCCGATGCTTTCCATGTTCAGATGTTGCCCTCACGCTCCACACTTGTGAAGACAGTTAAAGACATTCAGCTACGCGAGCCTTCGTGTGTGTGTAAACGAACTGTAAACAAGCTGAAGGTGTGGTATGCGGGTACCTGAGAAATTCCCTTTGGAGAAAGGACATTTTATCCACGTACCCGCATCAGTGGTGAACTAAAGAGATAAAATTGACATTCTGAAGAGATAACGGTGCGTTCCAACATGTAAGAAAAGCCCCAAATAATCTTTCTGTTAAACGTTGTCGTTTTTTTAAAGCGACAGTTCGCCTATAAATGAAAATGATTAAGCTCTAGACATTTAGATATAGGGAAGAGGTAAATAAAAAACAACCTTCATGCAGAGCAAAGGGTGTGGATCCACAGACGAGAATATCACCTGAGGTCAGATCAGTAGGAAATGATTAAAGGGTTGAACAATCACCAATAAATGTCAGCGTGGGTGTAAAAACAAGGAACAAAGAATCAGAGAGGAACAGAACCGACTTTTTGTCCCTCTGAGTGAGAAACGTTTCCCAGGTCCCTGCAAGTGTTGTCTCCATCGGCGTGACACAGAGATACGGACGTTTTGACCGGACACAACGGGGCCCATATCAGCTCCTCTTTGTGAGGGTCATAGGTTATCCCAGACCACAGTTCCTCCAGATCTGTGAGGCATGACAATGAATCCATTTTTTTACCGAAAAAACTGCACGGGAGGCGTTCGATACATCTCATGTGTACAGTAAAGAAAAGTTTTGTTAGGTAACCTCAAAGTGTTTTAAGTGATAACATTTAAATTATGGCAAATATTTTCAACTAACTAACTAACTATAGTTTTAACTAAATTAACCTTAAAACCTGAAGGATACACTGCCAATGGGTTTGTAATGACATTATTAATTAAGCATCTCTCGTTAATGAAACCTTACGTAGTCGGTTTGCATCTCTCATACTGATATTTATTATTATCATGCTAACATAAACTTTATAGACGCGATACCACCAAGTGTAACAAACAAGCTAGTTCATTCAAGTTTTGCTTAACAAGCAAACGAGTCTAGACTGAGTCTAGTGTCTAAAAAAATCATTTGGATGTAACCACATGAAGCGCATACTTGGGTTACCTGACAAAACCTTTTTTTACAGTTTATATTTAAAACAGTAACGTAGTGTCACTTACCGGTTTTGAACGGACACGCTTGAACTCGCCGCGCATCTGCTCTGGCAGGCCAACCCTGAAATAAATCACAGTGGCGATACACAGTTCCTTCTCCGCCAGAGAAACTGCATGTTCAGAACTTAGTTTTCTATGAAATGAACCTTTGGTACCTCAATGCACAAACAAGGCAGGGCTTTGGAATACTGAAACGAGACACTTCCCCGTAAATCGCGCTGTTTTATCTGCAACACATAAAGAATACATGCAGAACACATGCAGAACACATGCGGGGTTCAGTGAAACAATGGCCATCTGAAGAATTACGAGGAAACGCTCTTACCGTTTTGTGTGTCCCTGCACCTGTACAGACCACACTGCGTTTATGACAGAGTCTGAGATTATAATCTGCGTCCTCAGGTGCATCAGTCACTCTCACTGTTATCTCCCGTCTGTCTTTATCTACAGTATAATCCAGCTTTCCAGCTGCAAGCATAACATCGGTTAACATTCTGACATCACACGTATGTATGTATGAACATCTCTGTGGTCTGCCTGAATGCTATCTGTCTGTCTGTCTTTCTGTCCATCCATTCGTCCATCCGTCCATCCATCCAATGGCACAAATTTACAAAGGGACACAAAAATCCCAGCAGCGCCCCATCTGTCTGTCTGTCTGTCTGTCTGTCTATCTATCACGGTTATCCCCCTTCTGCAGCTTTCCAGCAATAATCAGATCAGGAATACAGGAAATATCCACAGGCTACTGTAGCATTATAATGAAGACTCTTACTGATGCATTCTGGGATTACGTCACTGATATCCTTGTGGCTGCATTCTAATATTCAAAAGAAAAAGAGGAACAGATGTTACTGTTATTGTATGTTACATGTGGCTTCATTGTGTATGTAATTTAACAGCCCTGAAGAGAAGGATGTTTGCACGTAACACAAACAAACACACACAATACTCGTACCGGGAACGACGTATCTTTGCATCACCACAGCTGAACAGTAGTTGGGGACAGTTTTGAGCGTTACAAACACATGCTGGCCAGGTCTGACAGAAACACACTTAAACTGCACATCAGCCTGCGGGTACGAAACAAAACAGAAGAGCTCAGAACAGGAGCTTATAGTATCGTATAACAATATCTTAAACGTACATATTAATAACAAGGTATTTAAATAATTGACGTGCATATTAATGGACGCCCTGTTGTGATGAAGACGTGATATTATTATACCTGTTTTCCTCTAAAGTGTTCCCGGCCGGCGTGGCCAAAGTTATAAATCTGACACTGTCCGATCATTCCTGCAGAATCGGCACACATTGAAACTCCGCGGATATCACCTGGAGAATAATGAAAAGAGTCTGAACCAACAACAAAAGGATAATTGGGTATTGTCTCCGTCTAAGGGTTAACGTATTCCAAAACGTTTGTTTAACGTTTGTGGTTATGTAATGCTTGACCTGTTATCTCATACATCGTTTAATCAGTATCTCAATGTTGAGAATGAGAACGTGACAGATGTTGTTTTAACAAGACAATCTTTCAGTGAGACTGAAATGCCGCGTAAATGATTTAAATGGGTCTTTGGTTAAATACAGTAACTCACGAGACTGACTAATCATTTAAAATGAGTCATTGGTGGCAGTAACACATGAATAAAGATTTGAATACGTGAATACATGAATAAAGTTTCTTTAACTTATATGTTTCCTTCTCGTTGAACTATTTTCTCATTTCTGCAAGAGAACTCGTTGCCTGTGATTCATATTTTGCATGACCACAATCAGCACATTAAAAAAAACCCGTGTGAAATGAACGATACGCACCAGTAATATTCAGCGATGTCATGATTTGGAGCTGCAGTGAACATTGGCTCCCCTCACATGCCAGTACAGTAGACAGAGTTACGTTATAGAATACAGCACTGCGAACAGGCTGATGCTTGCAGTGAGACACCGACAGTGGAGCTGAAAGACATAGAAAACATTAGTGGCACAAATCAGAATCTTAATGTCACTGTGTTTTGCAAGCCATGATAACAGAGTCAGTCAACCGGGTGAGAATGTGTGTGTTTGTATGTACA
>JAZGTI010011056.1:0-17022 GCA_036877585.1 Botia kubotai
ATATGTGTGATTAATATGTATCTGATATAAAATTATTAATTAATAATATCTGATCAGCTGTCAAGCCTTTTGTTGGCAAGTGTCATTAATGTGATTGCCTCTGGGAAGATTTAAACAAGCTTTAAACTAATTCTGTTGTTCAAATTTCCTCAAGAATTTCCTCAATTCCCTCTCATCATTTTAAAACCCAGACATTCTTTTCAAAGTGTCATTTAAACTAATTCTCTCTTACTCTGTCTGTCAGGTCGTGCCCTGTTGCGGTTGAATGGAGAGAAGCTGGAGAGGATGGGTATCGTGCAGGAGACACTGAGACAGGAAGTTCTGCAGCAGGTCCTACAGCTGCAGGTCAGAGAGGAAGTGCGGAACCTACAGCTGCTCAGCAGAGGTGAGAGGTCAACAGCACACCTGTTACATTCTGACCCTAATTATAAATAACCTCAAACATACTGTACATAGTAGTCTCTTACTGTTAATTGAATTTGTTTATGTTTAAATTATGAAATATTTTAATCACATTTGTGTATAAGTTTGTGAATCACTGTTTTAGTCACCTAAAATCAGACCAGATTTTAGCTAGTTTTTTCATTTTCTGAAGAAATAGTGCTTGTCAGTGCCCCCGCAAAATAAGGGTCATAAAAATAATGCATTCAAAATGTACATTTCATCAGTATGTGTTTCTTAAGGATCGAACCCCTAATTTTGGTTGAGCTACATGAGCTCAGTATAGTATCACTAATAAATAAAATGCGTTCTAAAATATACTGTCTAACTGTTTTAAACAAGTCTTTTCTGGATACAGAGACCAGATAACAGAAAAGTTTCTTATTATTTGAAGCTTAAACGCATCATAAAAGTTTCATAGGAACCCAGAGTTGAACACACAAAGTCTCTTAGTCTCTAAAGAGTAGACGCGCCCCTCAGAATTCCCACCTCAGCAAAGTGTCAAACCCCAGTGTAGCCGCACATTAACAAGGAAAGGGAATTAGGGACCTTTTAAACGCTGTGTCAGGGAATTCTACCAATAGCTTAGGGGGCAAATTGAATTTAACAGTTCACCACGTCCGGGCCTTCATGCTATGATAAGGGAAACTAATTGAGCCACCCGGTTGAAAAATCCACACCTGAGGTTCAGAGAGGGATGTAGGTGTGGGCCGAGACAGGTTAAGGTTGTTTAAGGAGAAAAGACGTCAAGCAAAAGTGCCCGTCTTTGCTGGTTAGTTTGTTTCTGTTGGTTGCCATCACCTGTCAGAATGGGTTAAATCTGGCTCAAGGGGACTCTTTTGCTGTTAGGGTTGTTGGACACAGCTTATCTGGAGTTTATTCTTAGATGTGCCAGGCTGAGTGTCTTAGCCAGCAGGCTTTCCAATGGATTTCCAAAGGGAGGCTGTCTATAGCAGTCTGTCATATTTGATTTAGCAGCTGTGAATGAAATATGAAATATTGATCCGGCAAAACACTGAGACTGAGTGCTCTTGACTTCAGCAAGGTTTTGATCTGAGTTTTGGATTATCTCGGCATGTTTGGTGAGAGACAAATCGATTAAGGGTTTTGTGCTTTTGTTTGACTTAAAGTATTTCACCCAAAACTGATGACTTTCGCTTGTGGAACACAAATAATATTATAGAATATTTATGCAGTTCTATTCCATACAATGAAAGTTTCAATAAATACCATAAAAGTACTCATTATGACTCATGCTATATTCCAAATAATATTGTAAGATTTTAACTGCGTACCCAACACACAATACAGCAGCATTTATCACCATTTTCTCGTTGCTGTTTTTGAAACATTGCTGCATATTTTTACATTAATATAAACATTTCTATACATTTCATAGCTCTGCCCATAATGGAATCATATCGATTCAGAATTCCACTCCTTATAGCTTTGCACAAGAGCTGTCTGTTTCATTCCAAACTACTATAATGTGAGGTATTTTTCTTCTTGACTCTACCACAACCTGAATCTGTGAAAGACGTTAATATAATGTTCACTCTTGATATGATGGGGAGTGAATCTGACACTGAATGTCATATTTTCTTTATTGAGCTTGTTAAAGAGACAGAACCTGAACAGCCCAGATGGTTTTTAAGGGAACTGCTGCTGCCAACCTTATGGTATTCTTATTATAATTTATGCCTAGTTAAAAACTTTTAAAATGTACTGGAAAGTTTGTCTTAAGAAATATTTAAAAGTTTGTGGGATTTTAAGCTTTTGTTTGAAGTTCACTTTCAAAGTAACTCGACATCGCATCTGGTTTGATGCTATAGGGATCAGTGTGACCGGTGTCTTAGTGTCATGTCTAACTAAACCAACCTATTTGGCCCATGGCAGTGCTCATCAGATGCACCTGCGAGTACATCCTCCCCCCACCACTGAAAAAATGTTCTTGCTTTCTCTAGAAACTGAGCGACATATTACTACAGTCTTTTCTTGGACATGGGGGGGGGGGGTAAATGTCAACCCCTCCTCTCTTTATATCACTCTCTGTTCGTTTTATAAGCTGTATGACCTGTGGGATGTATATTCTGGAAGATTCTGTCACAGATGGTGTGATCATGATGTGAGGAATGAATCTTTTTGATTAGAATGTAACAGTCACCTTCCTGCCCCATGCTCAGTGATTTGCCATTGTTTATTAACCATCAGCTTAATACACAGCAGACAAAAGCACTTGACTTCTCATGGTCTTTTAATCCGTCCCTGTTAGGACTCGTAATGTTCACAGGAGTGATTCAGGGGTGCAGCGTGACCTTTCAGTCCAATAGCTATCTCATATTCATCTACTGAAATGTTGCCTCTGTACTCTTTTAAATTGCTCTGTTCTTTCGGTCACCAGTAAGGCAAAGTAATTCTGCCCTCTTCATCCCTCCCCAAACGCTCCTCTTTGACTCTTTGCTGAATTCACACAGAAAAGCAATTTAACCATGAGCAAAGCAGATTCTCCCAAAACTATAATTGCTATTTCTATTGAGTACCAAACCTTATTACCTCTTCTGCAAAAAGGGCTGTATTAGCCCTTAAACATTCCACACAAAGCAGAGCTGAAAAAAGACTTTGATCTGTTGCTTTATCTTAGTAAACGACTCAAGTCTTCTAGTTTAGAATGAGTTAGTTACATGAAAACATGTTTTTTAAGCTGAATTTTAGTCTGTGAGTCCCACTGTCTTGTGACTGATCTGGACTGCTTGTTCGTGTTGTATCACTGGTCATACGTAGATTGTTTTCCTTAAAAGTAAGCATACAAACACTTGTGTGCTTTTATTCATTTTTAAACCACCTTTGTAACACATTGCTCATGTGCCATTTAGTAGTGTTGTAAAATTGAAAGCCTTAAATGATTCATTTCGTACCACTGTACCACTCATACACATCAAGCAGAATTTCAAATGTATAATTATTGATAGCTAAACAAAACAGATGACTCTGTTCTCTGTGTGATATTAAGCCCTTGACAAACCAGTCGAGATGTTGATGCAGCTAACACTGTGAAGCCCAAACCTCACTCAGTGGAGATGATCCCACATTAACTGTCTGAGTCAGCCACTGAAATAACCAGCTTGTCTCCTCCATATGCCTTTTTCTTCAGGTAGAGCATCCTGAGGCCTATCCAAACATCTGCTACATCAAAACTTTCAATCCACATTTTCTTTCTTTTATTTTCTTGATTTTTATTTAAAAGCTCCCTCAGTAAAAAATTTGTTATTTGTCAGAATCAGAATGAGCTTAATTTGCCCGTGCGCACACGCACACACACACACACACACACACACGTTTACTTATTTAAAAGGGGGACTTTCTATGACTTCTTTCCAGGAGCTCTGATGACTTACATACATACATACATACATACATACACATATATATATCTATATATATATACTGTATATAATACAGTCATGGCCAAAAATATCGACACCCTTGCAATTCTGTCAGAAAATGCAACACTTTTGTTCAACAGAAAATTGTTCCAATTGCAAATGTGTTGGTATTCACATGCTTACTGTTTTGGTTTGAAAGAACACTGGAACAACACAAAAAAACAGAATAAAAGTCAAATCTGATACAATTTCACACAGAACCCAAAAAATGCCCTGGACAAAATTATTGGCACCTTGTCAAAATTGTACGGAATAATTGCTTTTCAAGCATGTGATGCTCCTGTAATTTGTATTTAGACACACCTGTGGCAAGTAAGATGTGGGGGCAATATAGTAATCACACTTGCAACCAGTTAAAATGGAGAAAGTTGACTCAACCTTTGTGTTGTCTGTCACACTGAGCATGGAGAAAAGAAAGAAGTGTAAAGAGTTGTCTGTGGATTTGAGAGGAAAAATTGTGGGAAAACATGAACAATCTCAAGGCTACAAATCCATCTCCAGACATCTTAATGTTCCTGTGTCCACTATGTGCAATATCATCAAGAGATTTACAGCCCATAGCATTGTAGCTAACCTCCCTGGACGTGGATGGAAGAGCAAAATTAATGAAAAATTACAACGAAGGATTGTTCGAATGATGGATAAAGAACCCTGATTAGCTTCCAAACAAATTCAAGCTGATCTGCAGACACAGGGTACAACAATGTCAGCTCGCACTATCCATCACCATCTGAATGAAAAAGGACGCTATGGTAGGACCCAAGGAGGACACAAAAGCATAAAAAGTAAGACTAGAGTTTGCCAAAACTTGTCATGTGAGAAAACCACAACCCCTCTGGGAGATCGTACTGTGGACAGATGAGACAAAAGTAGAGCTTTTCGGTAAAGGACATCATGGCACTGTTTACAGAAGAAGAAATGAGGCCTTCAAAGAAAAGAACACAGTCCCTACAGTCAAACATGGTGGAGGTTCAAAGATGTTTTGGGGTTGCTTTGCTGCTTCTGGCACTGGATGCCTTGACTGTGTGAATGGTATCATGAAATCTGATGATTACCAAAGAATTTTGGGGCACAACTTAGAAAGCTGCGTCTCCACCAGAGGTCATGGGTCTTCCAGCAGGACAATGACTCGAAATGGTTACAAAGAGTTCTGAAATGGCCAGCAAAGAGTCCAGATCTGAATCCCATAGAACACCTGTGGAGAGATCTCAAAGCAGCAGTTGGGAGAAGGCATCCTTCAAATCTGAATGACCTGGAGCAGTTTGCAAAAGAAGAGTGGTCCAAAAGTCCAGTAGAGAGGTGTAAGAAACTCATTCATGGTTACAGGAAGCGATTGATTTCAGTTATTTTTTCCAAAGGGGGTGTTACCAAATATTAAGTTAAGGGTGCCAATAATTTTGTTCAGGGCATTTTTGGGTTCTGTGTGAAATTGTATTAGATTTGACCTTTCTTCTCTGTTTTTTGTGTTGAACCAATGCAAATAAAAAAAACTAAACGTGCGTATTAAAACACTTGCAACTGCAACAATTTTCTGAGAGAAGGGTTGCATTTTCTGACAGAATTGCAAGGGTGCCAATATTTTTGGCCATGACTGAATACATATAACAAAAGAAATAGAAGGGGAAAAAACCCATATAGAATTAAAAAAGCATACACATTGACAGGATAAAGTTCTGTCATGAATTATATGCTAATTCAGGCTTTTACATTTGTTTATGTTTACACAGAACTCTAATTTCTGTTCTGATTTCACAGACTTCACATTGACTTCACATTGATTTGCTGCCAAAATAGTTTGATGAAATCTGGAAATCTTGAGAGAAATATAAAAGGCAGTCATTTATCCTGTCACCCTCTTCCAGTGTTAATCAGTGAGCATGACATCAGACAGAGGAGACTGAGATTTCTGCAACACGTGAGGTGTGACAACACATATCAGTTTTTAAATTACAGAAACTGTTACAGGGGCCCAAGACCCCCTAGTTCCAGTCATTACTCCCCAGTTATCTCTGAAACCAGGCATAGCAGGGACTACCCAGCCACACCCCATTTAATAAGTGTCAACTTGATATTAAAACTTCTGAATCTAATCTGAATTAAATATAATAATGTGTAATGATGGGAATTAGGCACCGAATTCACCAGAAACTTGATGCAGAATTCAAAACACTTGATATCACTCAGTTACAGTCTTTACCTCACAGTAACTGGCTGACACCCAGTGTTTTCTATCTTCAATTAACATAAATCTGTTCCTGAATTGTTAACACTCTCACTACTTGCTCCTCGTCAATCCCACAATCCCTTGCATAAGCCTGTCGCACAGCTCCCATGGAAACCGAATGAAAAAAGGCTGCCCATCCCCACCCCTGGGGACACATAAAGTAATACCTGCTGTCCAAATATCAGGCCCCCAGAAAGTGTCGGTGTAAATTAAACCCTGTCCCTCACCAAAATTCCTCCTCTCACTTTTTTCAATCTCTCTTTTCATCCAAAATGCTGTTCAGAGATGGACTTATTTACTGTCATTATCAGTCAGGTGTATTTGTCAGAGCCTGCACTGCAGATAATGCCTTCATCAGCCATTCTGACTTTATCACCACTGTGTCACAGCAGCACAAACAGTGCCACCTGTTCCATCTCAGTGGGTTTGTCTCTGATTATCCGCTGTTCATTTATCTGCATTGGTCGTTCTTTCATCTTCTTATCTTTTTTTGCTTTCGTTTTCAAATGTCCTTTCTTTTTCAAATTGAACAAGACTATCAGTGATTGCTCGGTCTGAAATTTGCAATCAGCACTTTTAGGATCCTACAAACTGATTGTATAACAAAAAAAGTTTCCAGTAGAAGGCTGGCTGGTAGTATGTATAATGTATTCAGATATCATCTCATTTTGTCTGTTCTTTTTGTTTGTGCCCTTGATAAAAAGATTCTTCCTGCTTTAACCCACTCTCCTGACAGCAGATAAGAAATTCAACCCACCGTCATGTGTACGAGTTATGTTAATTGCTAAGACAACTCCACTCGGATTCTGAAACAACATCTGGGCAATCTGTCTGCAAAGCACTTCAAATACAAAAGGAGGCTTGCTTTGAATTTGAATTTTTTTTTCTTGTTTCTGAACCTTTCTAAGAAACACACGAGTCACAATGTGAACGAGACATTAGCTCTGTTCTAAACGCTAATTAGCTGCCATGCTGTCTGCTGTATACATGAGCAGGTGCCTTCTAAAGAAGCATTTTAATTGAAATGGAACTTCATAGTGTGACTGTTTTGAAATGCGTTACATACTGTAGGCAGCTACTCTGTGCCTCTCAGCTACTCTAATCTCATGACTCAGACTGTGCGTTGACATTCTAAACAGCATATAAATACCTAGCACACACAAATACTAGGTAAAATAGTCTCGATTATTATAGAATGAACTATCTATAGCAATACATTTTCTATGAAACAGTTTTAAATTAAACGGATGGATATTTATTAATATCATTTAATAATGTCTGTCAGTCCTATCAAATTCGTTGCAATGCATTCTGGGATGCTTTCTCCATAAAGGATAAATGCAATGCTGTCTTAGGTCTTTAATCTTAGACAGCAGCATTATGTACTGTAAGTAAAGGTAAGATCAAATAATTAAATACTATGCTTCCATTAGAAGATATTGTTGACATTTAAATCAGGATCCATGACCAAAACTATCTGTTGTATAAGATGCTATATAATGTCACACACAGATTATTTCTGTTTTTATTCTGGTTGTTAGTGTTCCCAAAACATCTTCATTCTCTCATAAGATGAGCATTAGAGGGAGGAAAAGGAGGTACCTTGAACAGATGGGGGGTCAGAGAATGAAGGTCTAACAACACCGGTTTCTTGATGCCTGTTTCCTCTGTACATGTATTTTCTGCATTCACATGAATAATTTATGCTCTTTTTAATTCTCCTGTCTCTTTTCTTCCTCTCCAGCTTCCTTCGGCAACCTTTCTTAGCTCATCTATCCATTTGGCAGCTCTCTCCTCATCCTGATGGATATAGGAGGCCTTGTTCCAAACTGACACAAACAAAGAGAGGGAAAGAGTTTGCCTGGCTGGAAATATGGAGAAGACTATTAACTTTACCTATTTAACAGACAAGACTGTCTTTTTATGCATAACTGGAGGAGTTTCAAAGACACCAGGAAAACTGAGACAATACCAGACTCTGATGCTTTATTATAGAGATAAGATTCAAGTTTTACCTGATCTTTACAAAACCTACAGCGCCACCCATAGATCTGTCAGACAATATTGAGAATGGGTGAACTCAATCTGGATTGGATCAGAGGCTTCCTGGTGGCCGCAGCCTCTCAATGAAGTCTGAGTGGATGCTGACACTTTTTTAGTTGATTCTGTGTCTGAATCTAAAGTTGAATGGAAATATTAGGTTTAAAGGTGACTGACAGCTCAGCTCTTTTATCCAGCATCACTAGCTGGGCACGGAAGAAAACATTACTCTGAAATACTTCCTGTCTCTATACATCTGTGAACACAAAAAGTTGTTTTTCTACCTCTCATGATAGATTGTATCGTTCTATTTGCAGATATAGGATTAAGAGAATTACACATAAATACAGGTAGATCGTGTTTGAATGCTTGAATAAACAAGATAACCATCCCTGACTTCTACACCGAAGCACTAGTTTGCCCAATAAGGCTGTTTCTGCTGAGAGTTTATTGGAGCGTTAAGACTGACTGAGTGATTCAGTTGTGTAATAACACCTAGTGGAGCGATTTAATTGCTGTCATTTGTGAATGCCTCTTGGTTGTTTTAGTTAAGTTTAAGCCTGAACACAGAATGTTAATACTATCACACCTAGAAATAAACCATAAAAATATTTTCTTTTCTTCTCAGGAAATGTATGTCTGCTTTCTTTGTAGTAACTTTCATAAAAGCTCAAGTCATTTTTTGAAAATTAGTTTCTTTGAAAATCGTTTTGTACCCTGTAGATTTGTGCACCTGCTATGTACACTGTAGATTTTTAAATTTTTCTCCTGATACACAAAGACTATGACCATAAAACTAAAAACAAATATGATATACTGGAAATGATGGGCCATAGGAGCGTTGTGTGTAGATTGTACCATTTGTGAAAGTCCCAGTTGTTTCAGTTTATGAAGCAATAATGTGAAGTAGTGGCAGAGGCCCTTCATAGCTAGAATGGTTCGAGAGAAGACATGTTCAAAGCAACTAACATACAATCCCAAACATCAGAGCACCTTTACACCTAAAACATACTTTACACATACTTTACACTTTACTGTTCATTTACAGTAAGCAGCCAGAACATGGTTCCTAATGCAAGTACATTTTCAGTGTTGCCACAAGGGTGCCACAATGCTATAGGTGTGTAAAATGTCTAAGTCAGTTTTCTTTTCCAGGTCAAGGTTGAAGTTTCTAAATGTTTATACATTTGCTAGCTACCTGAATAATAACAAATCCAGCTTAATTGCACAAAAAAGTTACTTTATCACCCCATATTACCAGCACAATAATGCAAGAGTGTGTTATGTAACGCATTGTGTTAGCTTTGCATAATTTATGTTTTTGAGCCCAGATTGGTCCCTACATGATGAAACTATATGACATAAAGTTTCTTACCTATAGTACGAAAAAGGACATCCACAAAATTATTTTAGACCACCCTTATGAGGAGAATGTAGTTCCTTCTCTTTGTATGATGTCATCTTCATTAGTCTTTTGTTCCAGAAAACTACAACCCCCAACCACACTGTGACATCACTCGCATGTTGATACAACAAGAATATAAATAATGACAGTGTTTATGGATCAGGGGTCTGATTTACTATAAAATGTCATTTTCCCAAAGTAAAGTCTATGGGTGTATAACATGTATCAGTCTTTTGCAATAGTTCTAACAGAACTAGGCTGGCGAATAACTACTCCATAAAATAAACCAGTTCCGATAGATTGCTGGAAAAAGGTACATCATAACGTATCATAGTCCTTCTAGACAGGCAAAGGTTTCATTGGGTTCCTGTTATGCAAAAAGAGGGTGTGTGGGGGGGGGTTTAATTGTTGTGTACTGACTTCCTACAGTAGCAACATAAATATATAGACACGTGTGGCAGAGACAGATTTACGTTTGTTTTGAAATAAAGTTTAAAAAATAAAGATTTATTGTGTAATTGTTCTCTGTTGTGATTGATATGGATTTAGTTACAAAAAAGTTACAAAAATGGCTTAATTTTTTCATATTTACCATGACGAAAATGCACTTTTTAAATATCTACAAAATATTTTTGTACTTGTTAAGTACTTGTTTTTAAGTCTAATTGTCTATACACATGATACTGTACATGTGATGCACCAAAACAAGTTGATCCAGTTGCTTCCACCCACAGATGTGTTTTATCCATGCAGACCACCTCTTTCTCTCTCTCTCTCTCTCTCACTTACTCTCTCTCAAACACACCCATTCGCAGATGTTGTGTTCAGTCCCTGCTGAGTAGAATCTCTGCATTCAGGCAGGGCAGACTAAGACAGGCAGACTGGCAGCTCATTAGCTTGAGCTTAATATCATGTTCATTTCATTCTCAACTAATGACAGTTTGTAGCGAGGGTTGCATGCAAGGCACAATCTGGATATAACTAACTTGAAAGCATCCGTGGCATGCTGTTCATTACCACAAAAAATAGTTTTGACTCGTCCCTCAGTTTGTTTGAACAAACAAAAACTGTTTACAGTACTGTACTTACAACAGAAGTATATGGGACATGACTTTAAACCACATATTTGTTAACAAAACTGGTGTTATCTGTCCAAGTTATCTGTCCATACACTGCCCCCTAATAAGTATGTTGAACTCTTTTGAATATTTAGCTCTTTGTGCTATATTTCTTGAAAATAAGTAGCACTTAATTTATTGTTATATAATACAAAGACATTTTAAAAGACATCTGTCCTGTAACCTTCACCTGATTTGCTCAAGGACATCAGAAAGGATTGTTTACATAGTAAAAACGCACCCACAGGAAATATGCCGGTAATTTGTAACTATAAAGCTTACAGCATTTTATTCATCACCAAGCTGCTTTACAGTTTAAAAAACAAATGTTTTCTATTTGGGAAATAATATTACTTTAACAAAAATGGACCGTATGCAATGATAGGATGTGCTACTTGCCTGTCAAACTATGTATTTGCATACCTCAGCGCATCTGCTCGCGGGCACTCGTTTCAGCCCAAAGTGTGAGAGCACACGGGTACATGCCACATATTATTGCTTCTGGCGCGTGGCAGTCGCGTGCACCTCAGAGTCTGAGTGTCACTCGTGGAAGCAGCTGTCACACAAACAGATAATTAAAAAGCAGTCAATCCCCGCCACCACCTTGAGAGGCAATTACCGCGCGACGTGAAGTGTTGCAGCTGCATAATTATCAGAGTGTTTAGAACACAGACACACACGCAAGCACATTATAAGCAGCCTGTGACAGTGTGTGACAACATGTGACAGCCCTGGAGCTGAGGGTCTCGCCTCGCTGGCTGCCACATGGTTTAACCAATCTTATGATGACAGTACAGAGGGCATTTAGCGCCCTAGGACGTCACCCAGAAATACTTTGTCTTTCTGGGTGTCTAACTGCCTTAGACTTTGTCTAACTGCCAGATAGGCTGGCACCTGAAAACATTCTCTTCTACCCTGTCTGCTTCTAAACTCCAGTAATACTGCTAAGTCTGTGTGATTCTGCCCTCAAGTCATGTTCCAATAAACATGTTCCTGTCATTTCAGTGGACAGGATGACCTATTGAACAGATTGTATGTCAATCCATTATGGCCTTGTTTACATTCCTGTCTAATGAAATATGGCATCCGCTCTCACTGAGGTCTAATAATAAGGAGAAACTGGATTTTCTTTGAGCATAGATTTTGTGAGTTAAGGGCGTGTCAATTAAAGAAACATGGCGAACCTATTTCAACCTTATGATGAAAAGGAACCTTCATTTTGTAATAGTGTACTGAACAGTACATTTTGTTTGTAAACATTTGTTTATAAACAATATTAATAACGTTTGTCAGAAAATGTTATTTATTTAGCTGGATTATGAGGCAACAGGCTTGTGCAACAAAACCACATATACCATGATAGTCACGAAAATGACAAAATAAACAAATAAGCATCAGCTTGTGTTAGTCAGAAAGTAAAAATAAAAAAAAATTAAAAATCACTTTACAGTGTAATTATGATTTTTAAATAGCCATGCACTTTCAGAATTTCCCAAGATTACTTGAAGACAGCATAAATCTAAGTCCTTGATATAATAATAATAGTTAAAGATTAAAAGCATTCTTAAGAATGTGTGATCTTTGTTCCTGGATTTTTAGCAACTAGACACCTTTCTGGTATTTATAAACTCTTTCATTGTTTACAACAGTGTCTGTGACAGTGCAGATACAAACTAGTCAAGCAAATGGATGTACAAATGTACTGTATGTCTGTCAGTGTACAGTGACAGAAGCTTTTATGTGGGATCCCTGAACTGCTCTGTTATTGTGATATATGACTGTATGACTCGTTCGTTGTTCGTGTTGTGCTTCACATAAACTTGTTACACACTCCATCTGTTCATGATGAAAGCTACTTGTGATCGATTGTCTCTTCATCAGGTACACAGACACCAACAAACTCTGGTCAATCATGAATCGCCTGTGTCTTTCTTGGTTACCATTTATCTCTCTTCTTGGCCTGTTATTCTCTGGAGCCGCTGGGCTATAAGGACTCAAAAGTGCACACCTGGTAAACTGTAAGTGTTAAGGAATCTAATGGTGTTCAACATCTATTACACCATTTTGCTTTATCAGCAACACTGGAAGTAGATTTATGGTCTGTCGATTTGTGTTAAACCATAACCATTAATTTTAGCTGTATTATATGATAAGGGTGATAAAGAGAGAGAGAGAGATAGAGAGCAGGGGTAATAGAATTCACAGAAAAAATATTTTTTATTTATTAATTAATGGTATTTATTAATGATACAAATGGTTTATTATAATTATTAATACTACTAGTATTGATCATAATAATTTTTGGGTTTAAATTGTATTTATAAATGAAAATAATTAATTAATTAATAAAACTTAAAGAACTTAATTACTACATCACTAACTGTATTAATCACATACTATGACACACATTATGATTAAAGAAAAGTATATTAGTAGATGAATCACGGTCTCTATATGCAAAGCTTTGGAGGAATTTAAAGCAAATTAAAAAGAAAGTGCTCTACTTTTGACAGCTAATCAAATAAAACTAAAAAATCTCTTCCAATCTCTCTAATTTCTCTCCATGTCTTCAGTTATTCTTGGGTTTCAACAGTGAGGAGTTAATCTGAGTTGAGGCAGTTATATTTCCACACAGCTTCACTTGCTGTGTGTCATCTCATAGCGTAAAATGGAGCAGCTGGACTGCTAAATTATTACCACAGGTCACAGAATGTGTCCAAATGAGATGAACTGCCCATTATGTCAGAGCGCTTTGTATCTTTGTCCATTTCACAGTAGGCTGACCAGTCAATGACAAAAAGGTTTGCGCACTGTTTTGTGCCTGAATTATATTTTTTCTAAAGTGTGTCTCTGTACTGCTATAGTGAATTGTGTTGGGAGTGTTTGACATATGCTGTTAATACCACACAAAATCTTCCAGAAAAAAACTTATAGGATTTGGATTTATATTACAATTGCATTATTAAAGTTCAGTGACTGATGGCTTAGGAAACAGGGCTGTGCAGCACACAGACATTTTAAGTGGTCATCACCTGTTACCATCTGTCATAAACCCATCTTGCTGTCCAATAATATTTTATTGGTCTCTAGTGGATGTTTTTATGAGAATCAAACATATATGAGACTGAGTAACAAAGTGTAACAACAAAAACAAAGACCTTTCAATAAATAAAGTAATATATGAATTAAATTATAAAACAGATCTCTAACAAAAATATGTTAAGTAATTAAAGTGTGTTAGAATGCTGGCCAAAAGCATGGCTACTAAATGAAGCACATTACGTTTTGAGCTCTGCTGTTTGGTGATCTGGGGCTATATTGGTCCAAATTTGCCAATTATAGCGATGAAAGGAGAACTGAGGCCACGGTTTCGGGGCATCAGACACATTTAGAATCTTAACAACAACCTCTGAAATACAGTAATTTGCCTCCCCCTCCTGGTCGACAAAGATCGTTAGTTACATTACGTCACAGTACGAAGAGAAAATAAATGATGTCAATACTTCTATGAAGTCATTTGAATTGGCTGCATGACGTACGCGTGGAAATTGATACGTTAGTGTTGAATTAAACTGAACGGTATTACACAATGCTGTGGTTTAAAAGTGCGTCATTTAGGCTTTACGTAGGAATATTATTATGAATCATGTTTAGGAATCTAAATAATATTTGCTTCACAAATGCTAATGACGTTTTTTCAGAAAATGGATACAGTTAACTTATCTGTAATTGCTTTAGTTTTCAAAGTTCTACTCAAAATGTGTAGACAAACTTGTTTGGTCAGCAAAAGTTTTAGAAAATTACTAGTCATAGACAGCAACATTATTCAATCGAAAGCTTTATCGCTGTATGCAATCTATATGAAACAAAATGTGGTATTGTTTGCAAAAAAAATCACAATATTTTTCTTAAAACTCAGAAAATCAGACGTACTAGGAACATTATCAGATGGTCTTGTAGGCAGTTAAAATAATACTTTGTAGTCGAAGTCTTTTCGTCATAATCGAGCGGCATGACGTCGAGCCGCACCAACCGCTTCCATTCAGGATGGAGCTTTATGACGCAGAAATGCTTAAGTGATTGGCCTGATATCAAAATGAATGATCATAAATAATAACGCGAGAGTTTGCAAGTTGCCCGCCGACTGTAGTCACAACTGTCAAAGGCAGCAGTGGATGCGCGCATGACCCAGCACCCATACTGTTACTGTACACGGCCGCGGAGATAATATTCGTATAAAAAATACACGGCATAATCCCGAGGTAAGGAAAGGGATCGAGGGGGTGCGCCGAAACTGCGCGACGCTGTGCCTTCCCCTCCGCTTTCCATCGCGTTCACTTCGTTCACTCTCGCGTATGTCGAAGATTACTGCACTAAACATATTCCCGTGCCTCCTTCAGCAACAGCGCGAGGATTTTTTACTCCTCCTTCGTATTAAAGTCGCCATTTTGCTTCACTGCTTATGAAAGCTTCTTCTATTTTAATCTTTTTTGCGGCGTTTCTGTGTATTTGTGCGTGCGCTTTTGAGTTGGATTTTAAGTAGACGTGCAACAGAGATCTCGTGGATTACATATTAATGAAGAGGGGCACCAAGTGGAGTCTGCAAACAAGGTGAAAGTGTGCGATCGCACCAGCTTTCTCTTCCTCAGCTTTTTTTTTATTCCTCGCCTCCTCTTCCTCCTTCTTCATCATCTTTCTCCGCGGATACGCGCAGCGGGGGCCACGAGTGTGGCTGCCGACCGTGACGCCAGTCTGTTCGCTGCGGACGCGACCGACCCCCTGCGCGTCAGGTGCGTGTGCCATGTAAAGTCAAGCGGTGCGACGCGAGAGTAAAGGCTACAGCCTGACCCCACGTGGGTGACCCCGCTCACCCGCCAGTGTTGGGTGGATTGGGCTTTCCAGGTAGGTGTGGCCTTTCCAAAGTCAGCTTTTGATTATCTGTCAATAGTGTCAATGAATGTAAAGACTTTGGTTTTTCTTTACAACGCGTTGTGGTTTGATGCATAAAAGATGTATTAAAGCTTATTTCTAAATGCATTATACAAGAGAAATGTAGTATGATGTTTGTGTGCGAACTGTCAGACAACACACACACCGACACACTGTCTGAGAACATGGAAAGACTTATTTGGGTCATTCTTATTTTGCAGTAAGCATCCTCATGCCCCCATCATATGTCTTACATGACATATAGAGGATAAATAATTAAACTCACGCTAACTTGCTTTTGTCACAACATCACAATTATATGAACATGAATTCATTTAGATTCACTTCACTGTTTCGGTTTGGGTAGATGTTGCCTTTTTTACCCAGATGCTATGCTCCAACTTTTAGCCGATTAAAACTTACCAGTATGGTAAGTTTGTGTAGTATCACTTTAGGGAGCTGCTTAGTGACATCCTCCAGAATGTGACATAATTTTCCACAAGGTAAAACAAACATCGTTGTAAAATTTTAAAAAGTATTATCAATAGATCTGATGAATTGTGTAATGTTTAGTGGAGTCTCATTATCAAACACTCCATACTGTTAAAATGACAGAAATTGTTATGACAACATTAACTTTTCAAAAGACGGTTACAAATATTCCAATTAGCTTCATGTTGACACACCCTAACAGAGCAATGGCTAACCTTATTTCCATGGTAGGTTATGGTTAAAGCAACTGGATTAGTGTCAAGCCATTGTACACTAATCCAGTTATAATTACAGCAGTTTAAGTACCAACAACAGGAGTCACCCATGTGTATTTCTCTAACTGAATATGAACAATCCATCCCCAGCCTTTTTGATCCCCAGTAGTTTTGATGTGCTCATGATAAATTCTCCAAATACCACAGCACTTAGTCCTACCAGCTGCTTTTCCTATTACCTTATTGCTCTTTCCTTTATGAAAGAGGCTTCTGGCTCATAAATGAGCTTTAGTCTTTGGGCCATAAATAATTTGGTCTAATGATATTCAGCACTTGAAGCTCTATCTTTCTTCTGTGTGGGTTGGGTGATGGCAGGACCAGTGGGTGTGCTGGTGTCGGCTGACTGGGCCAGCTCCATTCAGTGATATGGTTTTGTAGTTTAATAATTCCCTGATAATAAAGTAAACCCGTGAGCAGTACCAGTTGTTTTGGTTAGGCAGAGTTAAAAGGGAAAGTGTTGTTAACCCATGCTACCTACTGTTTACTATATGACATTCTCTCTCTCTCTCTCTCTCTCTCTCTCTCACACACACACACACACACACACACACACACATTGGCATATGAGGACTCTCCATAGACGTAATTTGTTTTATTGTACAAACTGTATATTATATCCCCTAACCCTACCCTTTAACCTAACCATCAAAAAAAA
>JAZGTI010011057.1:2786-17022 GCA_036877585.1 Botia kubotai
AATGTGCACTTAGGTAGATTGGTAAGAAGCCATCTTAAGCACATTGTTCTTGTCTTGCATACTTGCAGACAGGCTAAACTAATTGGCTTGGAGAGACATCAAGACAATCTGTGTTTTAATATGTTTTTTAAGTAATTAAAATGTTTGTTTAAGCAATGTAGCAATGTTTCTCATAAACGCGCATGGAAATAAATGGATGAAGCATAACTAGCCATGACCACCAAAATGGAACAAGACCTTAGCCAGAGAGAAGCATCCTTCGAACTCCAACATCTTTGCGTTGGTGGTCTTCAGCTCCATTGATCTTTATGCGTTCAGTCTTTAGAGTCGGCCAAAAAAGGCTGCAACTGGCTAACACTTTCCAGTCAATTTCCTAAGAAGCTTTTGAAACTGGATTGAGAGATCTTAACACTAGACATTTTTTTTGTTTTGTGTTTCTTCCAGTCTATTGATGTCTCATAAGATTTCAATCACTGACATATTCTGTATTAGTGACGTAAAGGCAGTATGATATTATTCAGTTTTGATGCTGCTAATGGTTTTAATATTGTATAACATCTGCATTAATATTTTGGGGTTGAATCTTGGTGTAACAAATTTCATACCAATCTTATTGTTCATCTGAGAAAAAGGTTAGGCTTTTAGTAACTTACTGCTTATGTGAAGTGAGAAAGTAGGAGAAATAAGTGGATTAAGAACAGTTCAGTACAAGAAGGAGTGCATTAACAAATGCACAAATTAGTTGCAAAGCCCCCATGTTCACACACACATGCAGTTAACAGGTATAGAGAGGTTGTACTGCAATTATCAGAGGCCCATTATACTGGTTATTATTTGATTATGGCATTAGGCTGCGTCATGGAAGCTCTGTGTTTATTTCTCTGGGATACCAAAGTGCATTTACTGCTGTATGTCAGTTGTGCACAAGTTCACTGGCATCTGTTTCTCCCAAATCCACTTTCACATTAGTAATTTCACATCCGTCATTGTGACACAGAAATGCTTCCACATAATGTGCTTTAATTCTTTAATTAGCAAACTAGAGCTCACTTAGAATATGATAATCACGTAAAATATTTCCGAATGGAAATCACATCTACACCATCAGGGTATCTATTAACGTTTGGGGTTAGAATACATTAACACAGGAGATCAAAATTCCACATAGCTATACTTTGCTCCTAATAACCCATAAATACCTTTAAATATATAAATCATACTAAAGAATATGCTCTTACTTTCACGTTCAATAATGTTCATATCCTTGTTAGGCTTTTTATTGAGACCCTGTAGTCATATTCTAGCCTGTAGTCTGTTTGTAGTTTGTTGTTATTGACCCATGTACGTTTGACAGGAACTCAGATCAGTAAAACATCACTGTGTCTGATGTCATTGTATCACCTTGTGTCTGATCTAGATTTATAATAATTGAAAATGGTCTTATTGTCTCAGTTGATAGGGGGCTTCATTTTGGCCATCGGCATTTATGCAGAAGTGGAGAGGCAGCGCTACAAAACCCTAGAGGGAGTGTTTCTGGCTCCTGCTATTATTCTCATTATCCTGGGTGTGATCATGTTCATCGTCTCCTTTATTGGTGTCCTGGCATCTCTCAGAGACAATTTGTGCCTTCTTAAAGTGGTAAGTGTCCACCTGTCCATCAGGCTCTCGCATACAAAAGTGCCTCCAAATCTGGGTTTCAAAACACTATGAAAAATTTAAGATACAATGTCAAAGTGCAGTGGCTCAGTCTTTAAAAATGTGTGTGAGATCCTTGCATCCATTGCGGTTAGCAAGAACATGTAAATGGGCCACTAATAGATCAAAAAGTCATCGCTAAATAGCAGACAGAATGCAGCTAGAATTCCTAGTGTTTAACCAGCTAGTTTTGCCAGAGGGTTTGATTACATCCATATTGTAGTCACTAAAATGACACGTAATATCCTTGGAAGAAGTGCAGACACAAGTTTCCCTGTAAATGTGAAATTACAGGTAATTTGATAGATTAATAGATGCTGTCCATGAATACAGGGAACTGCTGTGTAATTCAAATTTATATATACATATATGCTTTCATTCAAATACACACCTTTGTTATCTCTTGTTTCTTTCAAATAACTGATCTTATCAGCTTCTCATTAAAAACTGAACTGAACTATTGGTAACCAGGTCAGTTTATAAGGCGAATAGTTCATTTATCAGTTGTAATAAGTTTTGCATAGTTTGAATAATTCTTTAACTCACGTAAACCAACATGAACTTGGTTGCATACATTTACTGCCTACAGAATCATGCAATGAAAACAACAGCACTACAACACATTTAATTATAAAACACAATTGTGCAATTATTGGCTAATTTTTAACAAGGTTGAAAACAAGAGACGCTGTTTTTCTCCTAGTTTATATGTTGATTCTGCTTTCCAATCACACACTAGGAAAATCAGCTGACGGAATTTATGAGCTATTTGTATTCACTGGTCCATCTACCTTGTGAAAATTTCACAGGTGCTAAACACACATACAAGGCAAAATTGAGGTGTAGGACTGTTGTTTGTTTATGCAGTGATGTGCATGCGTTTGTTTAAAAATGTGTGTTTGTTTAAAATCTGCTGTTTCCTTTTGCCTTGCAGTTTCTTTACTCATTGGCGTTTTGTCTTATTTTGGAGCTTGGTGGTGGGGTTGTTACTCTGATCTTTAGGACACAGGTACAGTGTGTAATCCATTTATCACTGTATTAACTGTTTCATTAGTTTGCTACATATTATAATGTTACATTTACTATTGATGTACAGGTGGTTTTGTTTGTTCACAATGGCAGAAGGTGGCATAAGCCATTATAAAATACATAAAGAAATGTGTAACGTCAGTATTGCACCATTCCTAAATCAGTAAAAGTGCATGTAAATTTTGTAGCTATGAAATGTGGCACTCAATATTTATAAGTCTTGAATGACAGTTCCCTTGTTATTCATTTCATTGGGCTTAATACTGATGTGAGAAAGATAATTGTGACAACTGTTACATAGTTGCTGGGTCATGATTGTTATCTGATTAAATGAGATCGTTGGAAGTGTTTGGCTTTATGACAATCCAGCAATCATGATACAAAAGAGATTTGAAGGCAGAGCATAATTACCCATCATTGTGAACTTTAAATCATATTTTATAAGAGCTTAATTGTACCAGTCTAATATTACAATAGTTTATTTCTAAATTTGCATTGCAAAACCAAATGAGAGCAAAACACAAGATCGATATCATTTGTTACAAGAAATCGTACGTATGAAATGTTACATGTGCAATAACAAACAAATAAATATACACAGAATTAGAACTGTATTTTATGCTGTACCTCTGATCTTCCTGTGCCCTGTAGACAGTGGACCTTCTCAACAAAAACATCCGCAAAGGCATGATGAATTACTATGATGACCTTGATTTCAAAAACATCATGGACTTCGTTCAGGAAACGGTAAGAAATTGTGTCAACCCGAAAGACTGCTAAAACATCTTTTAATTTGATCTGTGCTGTCATACATGCATACATAGTTCTGAAAAAATGTGTAATGCATTACATTCCTTGATCAATCGTAATGCTGTTTATTTACAGTAACAAATGTCTTCTCCGTCAAGTACCAGAATCCTTAACATGTCCAATCAATAATGAGTATGTATACTGTACTTTTAGTGGCTTTGAGGTACATTTATGCTTGTCAGAATAACTCCATACCAGTCCGCTGACTGCAGAACTCCACCCTGTGCATCTGTATGCACCTGTATAATCATGGTCAGGTTTAATTATATAAAAAATATTACTGCTATATATTGTATTATCAGACATGGCTTTGACTGACAAGAAAAACACCAACAAGAACTAAAAGACTAAGGCCAGTCAGTTTCAAACTAATAATTTCTTGCCCTGTCATGAGCAAAATGAAAAGATTTAGCACATTATATTGGGTGCATTGTTAAATTAAGGGATTACTGTAGTTCCTTTTTGAACCACTTGTAGTGCCTGCTATAGCAGTCTTTCACTGTAGTTTGTATTTGTCTTTTGTCAGTATTTAAAATGCTTAGATTTAACAACTGTTTGCAGAAACAAGCTCAATTTGTCAGAGTGTTTTCTGTCACACCTGCAGGGGGAAGTGGCTTTACTGCTAAAGGGTCATTCTCATTTAGATGTGACAGACGCCCCATGCTGCGTTTATTTGCGTTTGCCTTCTGCAACAGATTGCAATTATGTGGTTTATTTTTTTAAATTGGTAGTGATGTAATTGTCGTACACCAGTGAATGTGTTTCTTTTGACAATCAACCAATCAAAAAAAGTAATTGCGTTAAATGATATTCACTGCCGTTGGAATTAGCTGAGGGTCTGGAATATGAATTGTGCCATTCAGTGAGAAAAGACTGGAGTCTAATATTTATTCATGCTTGTTCTTTGAAAGCTGTTGGCTCAATAAATTAATATAAAGCAGTTCAGATTGCATTTCATGTACTGTCAATATAGCTGGAATTGAACAGAAGACAACACAAGAAATGTAATCCTGAACATATTAAACCATTTGTACATTGCATGAAAATGTTTTTTTTTATGTAATGTACCAATATTTTCCAGTAGTCTTGTACATCAGTTGTTGATGTACTGAACTTTTGAAGTTCTGAACACAGCTTCGGGAGGAGTTTGTTCATATAATTATGTCAGTCATCATTTTAATATACAATCGGCATCTTGCATCATTTACATTTATTCATTTAGCAGACACTTTTATCCAAAGCGACTTACAAAGAGAGAGAGAGAGAGCATTTAACATTTTTCCCTAAGAACCAACAAGCCAAGACTACAAAGCTATACATTTACAAGTGGGAATTGCATTCTGATGCTTGGACAGGATAAACAGTAAAAGTTTTTTTTGTTGTTGAACAGAGTATAAGGGATTAATTAGGCCCCTCCCCATTATTACATTTAGTTTTCATAATCCGTGTTTATCATGCATTACTATCTGTGTGCATTAATAGTAAATTTACTATTACATAGCTTTCATTAGATACTGTAGTCCAGATCTTAGAGCCCAAATGGAATCCAGCCCTCCATATTGGATAGTTTAGATAATAGATAGATAATTTATTCTGTTACGTTAATGATAATGATAATATAAATTTAAAGCATAGCCTCAACAGATCAGATGAGAAAACAAGCAGTTTCACATAGAAATGTATAGTCGTCCTCTCATACTGTGCTGATATTTCTATCAAGAGTACATGTGTTGTACTGTTTTAAAGTGAAATGTTTTGTGTCCATATAATGGAAGTCAATAGGTGCTGCTGTTGTTTGGTTACCAGTGTGCGTCAAAATATCTTATTTTGTGTTCGTCAGAAAAAGTCATACGCGTTTGGAATGACATGAAGGTGAGTAAATGGAAAAATGTTTATTTTTGGGTGAGCCATCCCGTTTGTTTTTCTAGTTCAAATGTTGTGGAGGAAATGAGTACAGTGACTGGGAGGTCAACATGTATCATAACTGCAGTGCTACTGGACCTTTAGCCTGCGGAGTTCCTTATACCTGCTGTGTGAACAAGGTCTGTGAATATTTTTCATTCTCTATTGCAATATGAACATGACTTGCATTATGTTTGCTATTTAAAGTATCCCATATATGTGATGCATCTTTAAAAATATATGTCTTCAGTTTGTCAAAGCACACATACACATTAGATCAAGTAGTCAAACTTTTACCTAGTTCAAAGAATTGTAATAACTCTTACTTTTCCATGTTTTAATATGAGCTAAACTATTGTGAATGTGTAAAACAACATAGTTCTTCAAAAGCATGTTTTTCTCCGGGATCTGATTGCATGTGTTGTATCCTGAAACATTTACTGCTCTGTGTCACGTCAGTAAACTTTGGCAAAGTTACTGGTTCACATTATTGAAATCAAAAGCTTTCACTGCTTTTATCATTGAGTTTTCATGTACTGTTTGTTTACCTGAAAGGAGACAGAAGCAGTAAAAAGAGACGTATGGTCTAATGAGCCGCATGAAAGAAAATAAATTGATTTTGCCTTTATAAACCCTGTTGAGATTCAGTGAATTAATTAGCATATGACACATTTTGCAAACATGCAAAATAGTGGCACTACATCCAGTAAATTGGGAAAGAACTATTAGAAAGCATCTATTTTTTTCTTGTCACATTTTCAGTGCTTGCTTTGGTTTATTTCGTTGCGGTCATAATAATGTTGCTTATTTAATCTGCTACATTTTTTTGGCAAGGTTATGTTGCATGATAGAGGTGCCAGCTATTTTTGCTTGTTTGTGTGATGCCCATTTATTTTCTTGTTAAGCTTTCTTAACACAACCCAGAGCGTTCTCAGCAAGACCCAGCAGCTTGATATTGGCTTAACCTGGGTATTGTAAGGGCTTATTTGTGAATTTTGCGAAGAACAGTT
Organism: Botia kubotai; assembly: GCA_036877585.1. Classification (NCBI taxonomy): domain Eukaryota; kingdom Metazoa; phylum Chordata; class Actinopteri; order Cypriniformes; family Botiidae; genus Botia; species Botia kubotai. The sequence goes on from JAZGTI010011057.1 coordinate 9,233, forward strand.
GAAAAAGTAGGTCCCTTAAAGTGCAACGCTAAAGAAGCTTTGGATTGTGTAACCGTCTTACGCTCATTTAAGGGACATTCATTTTTCATTAGCTTTAAAACAAACACTGAGTCTGTTTTCTATCGTTTAGTCCCAACTATGTGCAGATTACCTGTGGAACATCATTACCTCATTATTGTCTTAGTCTAAAGCGAAGCAGCTGCTTTTTACATATGAAGGTTACATTTGCATATCTACAAAACATTTATTTTAATACTAATTAAATCATTTTTAATCCTACTCTATGGAGGATAAGACTATTGGTTTAAAGGAGATGGACATCAATTGTCACATTGTTCTCTGCTTCGAGTCCAGATATGACACGGCTTAAGCACTTAGATGTATGAAGAATTATTATACTCAGGAAAATGTTGCTGCTGTCTGAGATGGATCTCCTTGTCATCTTGATTAACTCTTCTGTTGGCCACAGTTTCAACAACACTGGCAGCCACCAGAAGAGACACAAACTTGAGAGCAATGATTAACGACCAACACCGCCACCCGCATATTGTCATCTGCTTTTCATGCTTTGTAGCATCAAGTTAATCAAGCGCTTGTTATCTTAATATGCTGTACAGCTCCTGGTCCAAGCTCTTGACTACCGCAATGCTTTGGTTGCCAGACTCCATCTAACATAATTAAGTCATTACACATGGTCCAGACTGCGGCGGCACGTCTGGTCTTCAATCAGCAGAAGACGACCCATGTCACAATCCTCTTGATATCACTCCATTGGCTAACTACTGTAGCCCACATCAAATTCAAGACTTTAACTTTGGATTTCAGGACAGCCACTTGATCAGGACACTCCTCCTGATTTTTGTCCCCTACAGTTCACTGCGGTCAATAATCGAGAAGCTAATGCTGGTTCTGTCACAGAGGCACAGAGTCACATCATTCACTTTCTCTGTTTTTCTGCGGTGGAATGAGTATGTTACCTCAACCTAGTCCACCAAGATGAGAGGAAATGCATTTCTTCTGTTTGCACTTAACTGGACCACAACCAAGAAAGCTTTTGCACCCATTGTCTAGTTTGTCTCCTGTTGTGCTTGTCACAAGTGTGACTATTGATTTTGTCATTTATGCTGCATCACTTGATCTATGGGTTCTTAGGCAACCGTATCACATTTTGGACTGTAATCTCAGTCATATATCAGTTTATATGGAACTTTTTCATTTTTGAAGAGGTCATGCTTCATGGAAATACATTCAAATAGAATTAGAACATGTGCAATTACTTGGCAAATAATTTAACCTTAATTTATCAAGTTCGGTATTTTTAGCATTGCAATTACTTCCTATTAAAATAAATTGGAGTACCTGTTCAATTGAGAGTAGGAAATCAACAAATCTTTAAATTTTATATTCATGACACAATTTCAAAATTCATTAGGATGATACGAATTTGTTTGCTTCTGTTTTACAGCCGTCTGAAGTTGTTAATACCATGTGTGGTTACAAAGTCCTGGAGAAACAGGTAGATTTCCTGTCTAATTTAAAGTCAGCCCATTAATGTCAGCCCACCCCATCTTTATGAGGATGTATTTATCAGAGTTGTTAAGGTTAGAGCTGGTTTTATGAAAAGAAAGTTAGGGTAACTAGTTTAGTTGTAAAATAATTCATTTCCTGTGGTGATTCACTACTTCTAGTGGTTGTTGTTTAGAGGGATCAAAGGTTAATGAGTAACTGAGTCATCTGGGTAGAGCAATGAGGAACACCTCAGAATTTAAACAGGCTATGAGGATATGCACCATGCCATGAATGACGATGTGCTTTATAATGGAGCAGCATCCAATTAGCATCCAGCTATGCACTGAGAGCCAGTTGTTGACACTTCAAATATAATAATAAAAGAGATGACCCACAAATATAACCTCTGTTTATGTGCCCTGACCTTTGTCTGCAGAGGCTAGATAATACAGAGGTCATCTACATACGAGGTTGCACTAATGCAGTCTTTATATGGTTCATGGACAACTGCAAAATTATGGCTGGACTTCTTTTGGGTATCTTACTGCCTCAGGTAAGACTCATGCTTATCAATGAAGTGTTGGTGTATAAATCATCTGCTAGATCAAGGTTTAATAAACATACATTTTTCTCTTTGTTTTTTTATTTGAAAAGTCTGCAAGCTTGACAAGAACAAAGTGAAATTTAGTTTTGTTTTACTGTATGAGCCTGTTTTATGAAATATTGTGATTAAGATAAGAGTTGTGCTGATTAATACTGTAGTTTTAAATAACGACATGATTTTTATTGGTCTCGCTCATTAAGGATATGAAGATTATGAGGAACAGATTAATCAGAAAAGCCACTGTGTTTTGTCAGTCATCTACCAAATAGTTTTTTGAAGAACAAAAGCTTGCTTTTCTTCTTCCTTTTTTTCATCTTTATTCTCAGATAAGGCTCTTTTCACGGCACAATGAGTGAATTAGTTTAAGGCTAGATAAAGGTTAGTTTAATGTTAGATAAAAGTATACATTTATCAATAACTGCAAACCAACTCAAATACATCAAATCAATTAACACGGTTTAGGTTTAAACAGTGTTTATACATGTGCCAAGTGACACATTTTTAAAAAAAATGAATAGATAGTTAAATAGCTGGTGAAAAATAACAAGAAGGCTCTACAACTGGTCTTGTTTTGGGCCATGTTGTAGCTCTGTTCTTTTTTGTTGGAGGTGAAGGATTAGACACAGTACTGCAACATTCTGTTTGAGGCTCTGAAGTGTCCATTCCTAAAAGTAACCTTTTCAGAAAATTGTAGAATACTATATTTGTTTGGTCTGTTTCATTTCTGGCTTCACAGGATTGTGAACAAATGCTATAATTTCCCAGTTTTGTGTCTGCTATCCATACTGGTACAAACCTTTTGTCATTCTGCATATTCTTATGAATATTCAACGTGACAACATATTATAGTTTTAAATATTTTGATATTCAGTGTTATTATTTGTTTATCAGCCCTGCAACCAGCCCCCATCGTTGTACGTTTACAAATAGTTATGTCACATGGCTGTTTTATAAAGCCTATTCATGCTTATCAGTTATTACAGATATTACAGCACAACACATCTTCAAGGGCTCTTTCATTTCATCCCACAGTCATTTTCAGCCTGTAATCATGGTAGAAGGACCTCATGCTTTCATCTAGTCATCTGGCATTCAAACAGACTAGCAGAATTAAACATTCTAGCAGTAATGACAACAGAAGCGCACATCAACTGTTCCACAACAGCAAGGCCTGTGTCCATATTACAGCTGTGCTAATATTCAGTACAACAGCACTCTTTTTTCTATAGGATATTGCTTAATTATATAACAGCTCCACAGCAAGAATTAACATAGAGTAACTTTTGGATACATTATGGCCTGTTATTTTGTCTATTTTTGCTCTGTTGAAAATCTCTGTTATCTAGTTTTATGGGGACTTTTTATCCATTTGTTATTCATGTTTCATCACAATCCGTACCTGTGCAGAACTTTGGCCTAGTGAAGTAGACCCCTTTATAAAATATCATCTCATTAAGTGTTTTCTGCACTGATGAAGAGGTGGGTGTCGAGAGAAACGCTGTTCAAATTCACACTTTTTCTCCAAAAAAGTTCCATGAGCAGAGAGGTTTTGAACAAATTAACAGTCTGTAAATCAATCTCGCTTTCAAAGCAGCCTCTAATGTGCAGCTGTGGCTCCCTCTGCTTTAACCTGTTGCCTTTAACGCACTGACAAACACAGCCGCACAGAACAGAGCACAGATGTGGATTATCATATTCACACAAACTTTGAAACCATTGGGTAGCCGTTTTAAACTTCTGCAGCCCCTCAAAACACAGACACACACATAGAAAAGTAATTTCAATCTTCTCTTTTATAAAGACACATTAGAAGTGATGAGAATATGAATGAAACCCAGGAAATAATAAATTTTCCCAGGAAATATTATAAAATACATGAAATATTTATGTCTGCATTAAATTTTAGTACTGTTATTTAGAAGGTGGCACAAATCAGGAACCGAAGGCACCGTATCAAATGTACCAGCAAAACACGCTGCCAACTACCATGTAATGAATAAAAGGGAAAGTGTGGACATATAGCCAACAGCAATGATGGAAAGTTATTCCATCATTGTAGTTTACAGGGTTCCTGGATCTGGAGTCTGTGAGGCAAACAGTGAGCTAGTCTATGATTTGCATCTGATTGCAGAAGTAGGATATATTATTGAATTGTAGCTTATAGGTAATGGGTCATTGTTCTGCCTTGTTAGGCAGAAACAGGGTCTTGAATCTGAATGTAGAGCCAGTGGAAAGTTGAAACAGGAGAACCAGCTGAACCAGCAGTAGCATTTGAAATGTGCTCAGAGGGTTAAAATAAAGACATATAAACATAACCAAACCAAAACGTTTTAACCCCAAGATCTTTAAAACACTATTACACAAAAATAATCAGGAGTCTCTTTTTTTGTAGTTTTTTGGGGTGATCTTTACCTGGCTGTACATCACCCGTGTGGAAGATGCCATTGAGGAGTATGGACACTACATGGATGGTCTTCTGGACAGTGGACCCCAGGGGACCAAGCGCCAGGGCAGGCTTGCCAAATGCTGCAAGTGCATGCCTCTGATTGATTAAATCTCCTGAACCAATGTCTTAAACACAATGAGGGAAAAACACATGCAGGTAGTATCACCTGCTGTGGCTGAAATTAATTGTTTGTAGCTCAAACACAACAGTGCCATTTGTGAAACACAACAGTGCAATTGCTATTATGTCAGATGCACTGGTACAAGCAAATCATATCGGTACTTTTATTACAGTTACGCCCATAGTTTATTTTATCAGTAGCAAGGTAAAATGGGTGGTACAACAACTCTCGTTTTATTTTCAGGATCATCATTCTACTATTACCTTAAAAACCCTAAAGATGACAAATTTTTTATGCCACTTGGCACGAAGCTTCTACATGTCTGATTACTGTGTCAGTCAAAATATCTTCTGCACAGTTTAGCATTGCTTGAGAGAAGTCCTGCAGCTATTCGTCACAATAAGACTTTTTTACTATTTATGTAACTGCTTTATTTATAATACGTTGTGTCCACAATAAATAATGGTTGAATAAATTCAGATAAATTTTGACCATAAAACACTGACCAGAGAACAAAACTGCTTTTAGAATTACCTTTTTATGTTTTCATTATTTTTTTCATAATATCATGAAAACCATTATTACCTCACAATGTCTACAAAACAGGGTTTGTTTCTCTGCCGAAAGAAACTGTAAAGATACTCCTCATTTTCTGATTTTCATTTTGTAATCTGTACATTTTAATAACACACTTTACATTTAGAGTATCTCATGCTGTATGTTATTTACAGTACATTTTACGCAGGCCTTTCTCAGTCTGTCAATCAAAACAATCTGTATGTGTACGTCTTTGTGTACATACGTTGTCCTAAAGTGTTAAATCACTCAATGGTATTTTCCTTTATTGACTACGGTCTGTTTTGCTGTTGTATCTTGTTTTGTATAAATACAGAAAATAATGATAACCAAACACCTAGCTCTTAACCTGTTTATATGGTAAATGCATGAACAGGAAAAGTCATCAGACTGCATATTTATTTTAAAAATATTTAATTTGTTTACTACTGAAATTTGTGGCAGATTACTTAAATGAGTTTTTATGCAACGTGCACTACATTTTGCATAAGTTTTAAAGTCAATATGCAATAAAAGATAATTATATGTATGTGTTGTGTTGACCTCACTGTTAACGAAGTGAACACAGCTGGCATCCTGCTAAATAAATAAATGACTGAATAAATGATATTATCATGATATTTCATTTGTTTAATTTCCTCCATCTTACAATAAGGTGTAGCCTGTATAACTTTGTTAAATTATAACAGATAACCACAAATTTTTTTTTGGCTTTGTCACACACACAATAATTAGACAATAATTAAGACAATAATTAGTTACACAGATCCTGAACCTGTGTTTTTAGTTCTTGTCATTAGTGCTTGTAAGTAAACAATATGTAAAGATTAATCAGTTTTTGGTCGTCTCCCATATCCAGGTGCAATGGGGCTGTTCAGTACTCATAGGCATGATTGGTCTGTCTATGGTCTGTATTAGAATGTTTATGTATTGTAAACGTAATATTTGCCACTCATGAAGAATTGTTTCCTTTGAGATGTTACATACCAGAAGCCATCCAATAACTCTTTAATTTGTCAATTGGACATATTTGACCATTCTTTATATAAGCCTCCAAATTTTGTACAGAACATCCAAAACCGAGTAGCTTTGGCTATGATTCTGATTAGTACAACAGTTGACGTGGAGCTTTCTTTTGGAATCTAACAATCATATCTACAATGATATACAGTAGATGCTTATCCAATGTACTAGAACTGATGCTGTAATTTATCTGGATTTCATAGACTTTCATCAGTTATTTCTTCATATGTTCACAAGACCTGTAGAAGGAAGCCATGGTAACCTCTACCAGCAGATTATCTTAGAATATCTCTCTACAGGTGCCCTTATTAAAAAGGACTATGGGACTTATAACACATTGGTGAAAAAAATAACAGTATAAAACTAGTCCTACATTAATGTACCTCATCAGTTTGGACATTTCTTTATATCCCTCTCACTATTGTCTCTTTCATCCGTTTCATGCAATCACTTTTTTAGAAAAATATGGTTTATACCTGTATACCCTATACACTGTACAACACCCACTTTATATCTGAGAGAAATGGACCTCACCTTTGTTTGGATTCTGAAATTGTCATGTTATTATGTATATGTATTGTTCTTCTGTATGTTGCATTAATTAAAAAAATCATTGTGACCTCATCTCACCTCTTTGCGGCTGTCTGCCAATAGGAATTTTTACGTAGTGGGTGTCAATCCTGCGTCTAGCTTCACAATATACTACCTTGAATACAAGCTCCCAATATTGAAAAAGACCTCATCAGTCCTTAGCTCTCCCCCACTGTTTACTAACATATAATTAAGATGCCTCTCCAGGCAGGAGGAAATATGAATCAACCCCCCTGAGACTAATGGTGCTACCTCTACAAATCAGGCAGCTCTTTGCCCATCTAAATGAGCGATGTTGTATATAGGTATGGGGCTCACCAATCTTTACTAAAGAGTTTAACACCCCAGGATGTTCTAAATTTAACCCTTCCCTCTCAGAAGTCCCTCAAAAGGTGAAAAATTGCCTCTGTGGGTGTCTTTAGTTCTCTGCAGTTTGACATTATGATGGGAGCAGTAAAAACACCCACCTGGAACATGCATGAACATACATGTAAGTGCAGTATATGATTATGCTTGCTGGATCACAAACAGTAATGGGTAGGCACACCTCAGCATTCACCTTGTGGCTTTAGGTCATGACAAATAAACAGTGGCAATTAGCTATTATTTAAAAGTCAATAATCTAGCTTTTGTTGTTGATCTATGATGAACTGTTTATTGACTGACAGTGGCTCTGAAAGACTAAAAGAGGTACACAAACATTTATAGAAAAATGACATCATTAGGGATAGTTTAAGGGATGAAGCATTTGAAATAAAACTACCTTTGTACATTCTATAAAGAAAATGTGAAATGTGCTCAGCCATGCAAAACCTGTTGCCATGCATGATTATATGGTGTTCTGGGTTGTTGCTAGGTGATTGCTTACTGATCCAAGTAAAACAGCCTAAGTCTCTATAATATTCTGGTCCTTAGTTATA